>JBBPLC010000091.1:0-80071 GCA_038089535.1 Hemileccinum rubropunctum
TTGTAGGGCAAGAGTTAAGGCTATTGATGACCCTGCAAGGGTCAGAGCTGATTTCTTTTAGTTCTCTTGCAATTATAAAGTCTTTCTAAAATGGCCCAACATTGGGACACTTATTTGAGCCACTGTACTTGTGTTTATCTTGCATTCTCTTCATGTCTCTTATCTATGCTGGCCCTAAACTATTTAGGACTCAGACGACCTACCCTAAACCTATTACTAGTCACTATATAAACCTGCCTTCCTTCGTCATCTACTTTTCCTTAGTCCTATTCACTTGTATCCCTCTCCACCTTAGGGGCCAGATATTCTTTGAGTACTACTCTTATCCAATCCTATCCTCTTAACTCTGCAATTGCTGGTTTAGTGCACATTATCACACTCTCTCATCGTTAAACTGAAACGGGATAAAGACAACAAAGGAAGCACAACACCTAATCTAGGCGTTGGGCGACTTCAGCAACAGTGTGAACAGTGCGACTTCGGGTATCCAACCAGATGTGGATGAGAATGTGGTACTCAGCGACGAGAAAGTTTATGGTGCCCAAGTATAACATGAACTGGGCATGAGGAACAACGAGCGTGCAGTAACGTTGCACGGGAGACGGCAAAGGCAGAGATAGGATTGACTAAAGAGCTGTTCACAGTCTCGATAGTAGAAAGGTAAGGTAAAGGATAAGAGTGGTAATCAAATGAACAGGCCCCAAAGGAGGAGGGTATTCAAGTGAATAGGACTGGGGAATAGACGACGAAGGGAGAGGGTTTATATATGTAAGTATGGGAGGTTTAGGGTAGGTCGTCTGAGTCCTAATCAATTGAGGGCCGGTGTGAGAAGGAAGTGAAATGAGGATACCATGAGGACGGCGAGAAGTCCGTGTGGGAAAATAGAAGTGTCCTCATGGGAAAGGAAACGGAGATGAAAGACATGAGGTATGATGTCATGATGACATCATAGGCTAGACCTCAGGTCACGTGAGGGTTCTCACGGTCATGTGACTTTGAAAAGAGAAAGAAAACGCTAAGTTTGAAAATAAAGAAAAATGAAAAACGTAGCGTATAGGTCCTGAACTATAACATAAACATTTTATGATTTACTTGGGGACCATCAACTTCCTTGTTCTTGATTATCATATACTCGTCCACATTTGGTTAGATACATGCACTTGTACTGTCCATACCATCACAGAAGTCGCCCAATGCCTAAATTAGGTGTTGTGCTCTTTGTTTAAGTTTCATCCAGTTTCAGCAAATGTAGAACATATAACAGTGTCTGATAATGTGGACAACAATGGCAAATGCAGAGATGAGATTGAAGGTAAGAAAATAAGAGTGGTACTCTAGTTAATCCCAGCCCCTAAGTAGGAGAGGAGATCAAATGAATAGGACTAAGGAAAGAGACAACAAGAGGGAGAGGTTTATATATGTAAGTATAAGTGGTTTAGGGTAGGTTAGATAAGGAGACAATGAGGAGGACATGAGTACAGCAAGAAGTCCTTGTGGGAAGAAAGAAGTGTACTCATATGACAAGGATGGAAATAAGAGACACATGAGGCATGATGTCATAGTGATATTGTGGGCTAGGCCTCAGGTCATGTGAGGTGTCTCATGGTCATGTGTGCTGATCACATGATGTCAAAAGTAAAAGTGTTGTAGTTTGGGCTACAACACTACTGCTTACCATTACATTCCCTTGATTCTCCTTATGTAATGGAGTGGAATGGCAAACAAGGCTGCTCCATCCGCCTTGCGGGAAGGTTCCTGCTGGCGATGACGACAAGGTGGCATCTAGCCAATAGATATAGCCAACGAGGAGGAGGAAGGGTTTGACAATGAGTGCCTTTTGTAATGGGATGACATAACCTGGCAAGGAGTGTGGGAGAGCACCCACTAGGTACCTCAGGCAGTTCAGACGTAGGGAACCGGGCAAGATACAAAGTGAATAGAACTAGGGAATAAGTACAGGAGGGGTCTGCATATATATAGTGAAAGGTAACGGGTTTAGGGGAGGCTCCTGTACTATAGGGCCAGTGTGGGAATACATAGATAAGAGTAACATGAGGTGTCCATGTGGTTACCATGAGGCATAACATCACTGATGATGTCATAGCCTAGACCAATGACATCATGGCTCCAGGCCCAATGATGATGTCACTCACGTGACCAGTCTAGGTGTGGTCCTAGACCCTAAGCCTAGCTGTGGGGGTTGTCACATGAGATGCTACCCGATAAGATAAGATAAGCATCCAGTGTTATAGTAATTGTATCACGAATCCTATAACACTTATCCCAGACTTACTATTTCTACTTTCGAGGTCACATGACTTGGCCACTATTCTTATTATTTATTGTACCTTAGGGGCACGTGTCCCACAATCATGTGCCTACAGGCCACCCTAGACTAGCCTAGATCCATGATGTTACTATGACATTATGCCTCACACTACCCACATTCCTTACTTCTTTACCTACCCTAGAGTACATAGCTTGGTCTGTGCACAATAGAGTATCACTATATATAGGGTAGCGATGCGACTGAATTAGCCAGTCTTATTCATTTGTCTTACCCTCCACATTGTGGGACCTGAGTACACTTGAGTACCACTCGTCCTCTCTCTTTGCTGGTTGACCACTGTTATAGGGTCCTCATCGTATTTATCATTCTAGGTGACACTCAGACCATTCTAGCTAGAGGCTAGGCCACCCTTGTTGGAGTTGGTTCTTTGCTGTTCTACTCTATTACAGAAAGAATATATGAAGTATGAAAAATGAAGAAAAAGTGAAAATGTAGCATGCAGTCTGCAAACTATAACAGTTGAGGGTTTCCTTTGCAAGCAACACAGAAGCATGAATGGCAGGTATGAGCCAGTAGTCACAAATATATGACATGAATTCTTTGTTGATAATGTCTATGCTGGGAATGACAGATGCAAGATTTGATGCTGTACAAGAGAAATAGAGGATTCTCTCTTTGAGAACCTAGGGATTGTGTGAGGGCCTGTCTACTACCATGACTGTCACATTGACACTGCACCTTCAAAACATGGCACAACTGCTCCAACATTGACCACTCCTTCTTGCTCAACTCAAACCTTTGTAAACCTCCTTTTTGTCTCAATGTTATCCAATTGATCCCTTCTTTATGTTCCAATGCATATTCAAGCATATCTAGTGTCAAATTCCAATAAATTGCCACATCATGCAAAAGCAATGTTTTCTTCACATATAACTCAGCCAAGATTTCTTACCATGCCAGAAGATGTATGGTGGGAGACCTTTGGATGGAAAATGCTAGTTTTTGAAGCTGGAGATGGGTTTTAGAACAAAAGACAGGTGAGTTTAGTTTTGCCATTACACATACCTTTGCTAACATGAACTTAACAGGGAGAACACTTTGCTCAACTTTACAACATTTATCCTCACTCATCTTCTGGCTCATCCACCTATCCTTCTACAGCATCTTCACCACTTTTATTGTTGCTTGCAGTGCAAGGTTTGTCCTCATTGGCTTCAATTGCCAGCTCTTCAAGCTCATCCAGCATGTATGCTGTTTCATTGTGCTCATTCCCAGTTTCATCATCAATCAGATCTGTCACTTTCTCCTTCCTTTTCCTCTGGTCCACATATCTGTTGTAAAGCTAATCCTTCCATTATATTCCTGTAGCATTTTTCCTATGTGCTATTGTGTTTGCACAAATACCAATCAGATATTGTGTGAGACTGTTGATGCTGAGGGTAGGTAGTATTCTGGCCATCCTGTCTTTATTAATGCATGGAATCCTTGATCATTGACAATATCAAAGGGTCATAGGTTCTCAGAGACCCAGCAAACAATTTCAGCACTAAAATTTGGTAAATACAGGTCACATTAACCACAAGATACTGAAATAGAAACATACTGTGTTTCCTCACAAGTATACTGGTGATGTGAGTATGTACCCTGTCCCTTCCCCCTTCTTTTAAATATGGCCATGATTGTACCATCACACAGAAACCTTACAATAATCTTTGTCTTCACCTTGTCCACATTTTGAGCTTGGTTGGTAGTCTTCAATATCTCCTTCCCCCAATCTTTGCAAAAACTGACATGTTTTTATAAGTTACTTGTTGATCTGGTATTCTTTATATTTGTATAATGGCAGACTGAGACTTTGTAGCTATGAGCAGCAGACTTGAAGTCATGCATCCAGCGTCCATCAACCTCAATGATTGTCAGTTGGGGTTGAAAAAAGTGTATACTGGTGATATCCATTCCTTCATGAGCTGCTTGAGCTTATCCTCTGGGCTATCTCCTGGTAAGTCATTGCCATCATCTTCATTACCAGTAGATGTGCTGATTTCTTCATCAGCCTGAGCACTGGCCTGTGCACCACACAACTATGGGTTTGCCATGGTGGTGCTATTTCTGTTATAGTTCAGGCCCTATACACTACATTTTCACATTTTCTTTTATTTCAGACTTAACATTTTCTTTTCACTTTTGAAGTCATGTGACCAGTACATGTGACCTGAGATCTAGCCCCATGATGTCATCATGACATCATATCTCATGTCTTTCATCTCCATCTCCTTTCCCATGAGGACACTTCCTTCTTCCCACATGAGCTTCTCACCATCCTCATGTTTCCCTTGTGTTTGCTTCATGTTTTACTTCACCACTGGCCCTAAACTATTTAGGACTCAGATGACTTACCCTAAACCTATTGCTATTCACTATATAAACCCGCTCTTCTCTGTCATCTACTTTTCCTTAGTCCTATTCACTTGAATCCTCTCCTACCTTAGGGGCTGGTTCTCTTGTCTACCACTCTTATTACCTTACCCAATCCTACTCTGCATTTGCTGGCTTCGTGCTCATTAACACATGCTCATCATAACACGTTTATGCTATACCTGGGAACTGTCAACTTCCTAGTCACTGATTACCATGTCCTAGTCCATGTTTGGCTAGACACTTGCAACCGTACTGTTCACACCGTCGCTGAGGTCACACAATGCCTAGAATAGGTGTTATCCTCCCTTGTTAGTTTCTTCATCATTCACTCTGTTTCACTTGAATAGGACTACTGCGAGGCTGACCCTGTTCGTTCCCCCTTGCCTTCATCATTTTATGTGCTCTTGTGCTCGCGCTGATGACCTCACTTTCCAACAACAACAAGTAGCTCTAAACCTCTATGCCACCACACATATCATCTGCATTTCGCCAGCACCAGAGCCCATCCACACTTTCACCCCTGAATGGGAATATTTCCCAGAGCCCCTCCCTGTTCGTGAGTGGACTCCTATTGAACAATGCCAATGAATTCTTTCCCATTCCCCTTCCTTCTCCTCTCATACCAATCTCTCCTGTTCCCCAACCTGTTCCAGCTCCACCCCGTGCACATCGTCAGTGCAAAAAGTACCACCAGAACCTACATAACATCAGACTCGAAACAATCTGCTTCGCTGCTCTTTCCCGCCTCTGCCCCAAAGCCCTTCTTTGCCGCCCCTCAAAATTTCTCTAAGCAATGTCGCAGCAAGGAGAACAAGCAGCCGCCCTGCCCATCGACCCCAACGTTACATGGGCCAACATCTGAAATACAATGGCCAATATAGCTGCTCTCATGCAAGCATCGTTATTATAACAACAACAAATGACACAACAACTCACTGAGGTTGCCATGACAAGGACCTCATCTCTCCCCACCAAGCTTATCGCCAATCCTGGTACCTGGGATGGCAACCAAGTAACCTTTCACCCCTGGTGGGTGAAAATTGCTACATGGGTACAGTGTCAGGAAGGTCTCAACGACTGCCAGCAGACTGCTGCTGTCCTTCTCAGAATGGTTGGCAAAGCTGAATCTTTTTCTAGGAGAATGGCCAACATGGGATGAACTTAAAAAGGAAGTCGAGGACCACTTCCAAATCGACATCCTCAAAGAAGAATTCTATATCCGGCTAACCAATCTTTGGCAAGGCTCAATGCCAATTGAGGTCTTCACACAACAATTCGAGCTTCTTCGGCAGAACATGGACCTGTCAAGACATGACAACAATGTTCTCTATCTCTACAAAGAGTGGATCAATTATAACATCTACTGTCAGTTGTTGACAAGAAGCCCCGCCCTCATCAACTTGCTCACCACTTGACAGGAAAAAGCAGTAGAAATGGGTAAAATGTTCGAAAAGATGTAGCTGGAAAGGAGCAAACAGTCACAGCAACAATAGTTTGAACCCTGCTTCATGGAAGTGGGTATGCAACCAGGCTGAGGAGCCCCAATGGACACATGCGCTATCCAACCGACCCAGCAGGAGTCAAGAACCTGCTATAATTGCAATAAGGTTGGTCATCTGTCATGTGCATGTAAGGAACCCTGCAAACTGTGTGGCTGACCTATCTTCGATCTGGTCACTGGCCACACACACTACGCCCCTCCTTGCCCTGCTCCTCTCTGCAAGATTCCGCTCACTCCAACTACCACCATCACCACAGTCCCCAAGGTCGCACAAGGTTCTGGAAATCCCCCATGGATGACCGAAGAGGCCCAGGCCTATTACCTGGATATGTTCGAGTCCTGAGCACACCAGCTTGCTGTTGAGGGACTAAAGGGAAAAGGCAAGGCTGAGTAGAGAGAGGTATCTACTCAGCTATGGACCCATCTTCTTTTTCTTCTCATTTTTCTCTTTCTTTCAATTGCTTTGCTGTACTTGGGGAGATGAACAGTCTATTGGGCAATGTTGATGTACTGAACACTTTGTCTCATACTAGTTATGACACCAACTCCGAAGGAGCAACTCTTTGGAGCACAGCACTGGAGGATAAAAATAGTGTGCTTAATTCTCCAATTACAAACAATTTTTCTTTTTTACCTGATTCCCCTTCTAACCCTAACCTTACCCTCAGGAATATCTCTTCTGCTGGGGAATTTGATATTGACACTGACATATATTTTCAGAAAAACCAAAAATGGCAAAAAACAACAGAAAAAGTGCTTCTTGACTCAGGAGTAGTCCAGACCTTTGTGGACAAAAAATGGGTAATGTCACTAGGCATTCCTACAAAAAAATTATCTCTTCCCCATTCCATCACTAATGCTAATGGGACTTCATTGTCTCACAGAATAATCACCAATTACATATCTGTTGTATTTTCGTACCAGGGTCACTCTGAAGAAGTTGACGCCCTGTAACTAATTTAGGAACTCACCACATTTATCTAGGCTATGACTGGTTCCAATGCCACAACCCACTAATTGACTGGGTTGACAAAGAAATCAAGTTCTGCCGATGCATGAGAAACTGTGTCACAATCAATGCAGCTGACCTAATCAACGAGGTCTGGAAACCAGCTGTCCATTCCATTGAGGAAGGTCTTGTAGATAAAGTACCAAAACAGTACCACGAGTTCCTTGATGTATTCAGCAAAGAAGAATCTAAGTGCATGCCCGTACGCAAACCCTGGGACCATGCCATCAACCTCAAGCCCAACTTCATACCAAAAAAGGGTCGGGTAATTCCACTTTCCAATGCCGAACTAGAAGAAGTCAGGAACTTCATCAATTCTGAACAAGAAAAGGGCTATATCTGCCCATCAAAATCCTCTCAAACAGCTCCTGTCTTCTTCATCCTGAAGAAAACTGGTGAAAAATGTCTTGTTATGGACTACTGATATCTAAACAAGGGAACAGTAGAAAATTCTTACCCTCTTCCTCTCATTTCTGCTTTAGTTGATTGTCTCAAAGGAGCAGACAAATTCATATACCTCAATCTTAGGTGGGGATACAATAATGTTCACATCAAAGAAGGTGACGAATGGAAAGCCACATTCGTAACACCCCTGGGGACTTATGAACTGGTGGTGATGTATTTTGGGATGACTAACTCTCCTCCCACTTTTCAGCAGATGATGAATGATATATTTAATGACATGTATGCCATGGTCATTGTCTATCTCAACGACATGTGTATATTCACCAAAAACAAGTCCGACAAAGAACATTCTGAGGTTGTGAAGGAAGTATTGCATAGGCTTTGTGAAAACGACCTTTACACAAAACCTGAAAAATGTGTATATAATGCTAATTAAGTTGATTTCCTAGGAATGACAGTATCTGCCGATGGTGTCAGCATGCAAAACAACAAGGTCAACACCATTCTAGACTGGCCCATGCCCACAAAGCTCAAACAGCTTCAATCCTTCCTGGGCCTATGTAATTATTATTGTCACTTCATTAATGGATTTGGACAGATTGCTCGCCCCCTTAATGATCTTACAAAGAAGAATGTGCCATATACCTGGGGGGAGGCACAACAAAATGCATTTGACATGCTTAAAAAACAATTCACCACTGCTTCCCTTCTTGCATTTCCTGACGCTTCAAAAGAAATGTGTGTGGAAACCAACACTAGCGATATTGCTACTGGCACGGTTTTATCGGTCTTAGGGGAGGATAGTTCATGGCACTCTTGCACCTTCCTTTTCCACTCTTTTTCATCTGCTGAATGAAATTACCCAGTCTATGACAAGGAATTGCTGGCCATCATTTGCACCCTAGAAGAGTGGTGACATTATTTAATCAGTAAAGCTAACTTTGAGATCTGGACAGACCACAAGAATCTTGAATACTGGAAAAAGCCACAAACACTCTCGGGCCATCAAGCCCACTGGCATGAGCTACTGCAGGAATTTAATTATACTCTTATCTATAAACCAGGAACTACAAATGGATGTGCTGATGCTCTCTCCTGTTGCCCTGACCATGGTGACGCTGTTGACAAACTGAACAAGAACATCACTGTTCTCCATTCCTCCTCTCTATCTATTCTGGTCGAATTAACATCCATGGATGCCTGCTTACCCTCGAAGGGCTCTCCTGAGCTGCAGGCTTTGACCTGTATGTGTCCATCAATCTTGACATCCCCACCCATGACCAAGCTGTTGAAAGTATACAGGTGGTAAGGTAGAGGAATACCTGACACTCACCAAGGTTTTAAGGGATTAGCTTAAGGAGATGGTTGTGGTAAGAACACAAGATGTTATTCAAACTCAGATGACTGAGTTCCAACTTATATACTACATAGACCATGTGACTATTTCCTAATGAGGTAAGCTACACTATAACTAGTAAGTAATAAGTAGCATTGAGAGCTACTACATGGTGCTCAATCAACATTCTTTGCACACATGTGATAGGTGACTGACCTTATTACAATTATAGCAGGTTCTTGACTCCTGCTGGGTCAGTTGGACCGTGTCCGTGTCCATTGGGGCTCCTTGGCCTGGTTGCGTGCCCACTTCTGTGAAGTGGGGTTCGAATTGCCTTTGTTGCAGTTGCTTACTCCTTTCCAACCACATCTTCTCAAACATCTTTCCCATTTCCACTGCCTTCTCCTGCCAAGTTGCAAGTGAGTCAGTGAGGGCAGGACTTCTTGTCAACAACTGAAAGTAAATGTTGTAGTCGATCTGCTCTTTGTAAAGGTGGAGGACATTGTTGTTGTGTCTTGATAGATCCACGTCCTGTCGGAGAAGCTCGAACTGCTACATAAAGATCTCAATCAGCATTGACCCTTGCTGAAGGTTGGTCAGCCAGATGTATGATTCTTCCTTGAGAACGTCAAGTTTCTCCCAGGACTGTAATAGAGTGGAACGGCAAACAAGGCTGCTCCATCCGCCTTGCGGGAAGGTTTCTGCTGGCATGGACGATGAGTGGCATCTAGCCAATAGATATAGCCAATGAGGAGGGAGAAGGGTTCAACGACGAGTGCCTTTCGTAATGGGATGGCATAACCCGGCAAAGAATGGAAGGAGGACTTCCACTGTGGCTCTCAGGCAGTTTAGATGTGGGGAACCAGGCAAGAGACAAGTGAATAGAACTAGGGAATATACAGGAGGGGTCTACAGTATATATAGGTAAGGGTACGGTTTAGGGGAGGCTCCTGTATCTACGTGAGGGCCAGTATAGAAGGGGAACATGCGGATAACATGAGGTGTCCATGAGGTTACCATGAGGCATGACATCACTGATGATGTCATAGCCTAGACCAATGAGGTCATAGCTCCAGGCCCTATGATGACATCATGTCATGTGACCAGTCTAGGTGTGGTCCTAGACCCTAAGCCTAGCTGTGGGGGTTGTCACATGAGATGCTACCCGATAAAATAAGATAAACATCCAAGTGTTATAGTAATTGTATCGCGAATCCTATAACAAGGATGGCCACTCCAGGGCGGAATTCTTCTTCTGGTATTTCTCCAGAGTTATTCTTGCAAAAGATTTGGCTTTGCCAACCATCCAAAGGAGGATGGTGGCGATTTGCTGGCAGTCATTGAGACCTCCTTGGCATTGTACCCAGGTAGCAATTTTCACCCATCAAGGGTGGAATGTAACATGGTTGCCATCCCAGGTGCTGGGGTCAGCAATGAGCTTGGTGGGCAGGGATGATGGGCATGTCATGGCTGCCTCTGCTAATTGCTGTGTCATCTGCTGTTGTGAGAGTAGAGACGCTTGTAGTAATGCAGCCATGTTGGCCATGGTATTGCAGATGTCAGCCCAGGTGACATTTGGGTTGGCCAGAGGAGCGGCTTGTTCACCTTGTTGGGACATGGCTTACAAGAATTTGGTGGGGTGGTGGAATACTGATTTGGGGTGGAGATGGTAGAAGGTGGTGAAGCAGTTTGTTTCGGGGCAGATGTTTTTTAGTTCTTTTCGACAAGGTTTGCACTGATGACATGCACAGGATAGAGCTAGAATGGGTATGGGGATGGGAGAGACAGCACATGAAGAGAAAGACGGGAAAGGGGATAGAATATGTTGTTGCACAATGGGAGTCCACTTGCAAGCAGGGATGGGTTCAGGGAAGTATTCGCAGGGTGGTTCAATTGGGTGGTCATTGGGATCAACCTCATCAAAGGTAGGAGGGAGTTCACCTATGTAGTGGGTGAAGTTAGGGGTGAAGAGACGGACGGGCTCTGGTGCTGGCGAGAGGCGGATAATACGAGTGGTGGCATAAAGGTTCAGAGCAGCTTGCTGCTGTTGAAAGGCAATGTGGTCTGCATGAGCACAAGAGTGCATATAATGACAAAGGCAAGGGGGAATGAATAGGATCAGCCTCGTGGCAGTCCTATTCAAGTGAAATGGGATGGGAACCTAAACTTAGAGAACGTCACCTAATCTAGGCGACAGGCAACTTCAGCAACAGTTTGTATGGTGCGGGTCCTAACGTCAAGCCAGACGTGGACCAAGATGTGATATTTGAGGATGAGAAAATGGACAGTACCCAAGTAAAGCATGTACAAGGGTAAAATGAGTAGCGTCTGTTTATGAGAATGAGTTCAGCAAATGCAGAGTAGGATTGGGAAAGAAGATACAAGAGTGGTACTCTAGTTGAAACCAGCCCCAAGGGTGGAGAGGGATTCAAATGAATAGAACTAAGGAAAAGTAGATGATAGAGGAGAGCGGGTTTATATAGTGGATAGTGACAGGTTTAGGGTAGGTCATCTGAGTCCTAAATAGTTTAGGGCCAGTTTGAGAAGTAAAGCATGAGGCAAATGTGAGAAAAACATGAGGATGGCAAGAAGTCCGTGTGGGAAGAAGGAAGCATCCTCATGGGAAAGGAAATGGAGATGAAAGACATGAGGTGTGATGTCATGATGACATCATGGGGCTAGGCCTCAGGTCACATGATGGATCTCACGGTCATGTGCATTGATCATGTGACTTTGAAAATACAGAGAGAACATAAATGCAATAGATTGTATAGATCAAGAGTAAGGAATACATGGTATACAATGAGGTATATATAGCATCAATGTAAGAGAATAGAACACTATAGAAATTAGTGGAATGCAGGGATTACTTGCCATTGTGAAAGAGATGGCTATGGAGAAGTCATCATTCATGTGAAGCAAAACAAAGGAGACAAAGGTAATATGAACTGAAAGGGAAATGAGGGGAAAAACTGTAACAGTAGTTAAGTTTGGGAGAGGATCAGTGATATGTACTATGGGGGTGTATGACTTTGGAAGGAGTTGGAATAGCTTGCAAGATTGATAGTAAGATGGATGCTAATCTCTATGTGCAGATTTTGGAGGATGAACTACAACAAACCCTGGTGGATTATGGATTTTCCCTAGAAGACATTATTTTTCAACAGAATAATAATCTCAAGCATACCAGCAAAAAGGCCTGGAAGTGGTTGAAAGAGCATGAGTTTGAGATCATGGTATGGCCTGCTCAGTTCCCAGACCTTAATCTCATAGAACATCTATGGTTTCTCCTCAAAAGAAGGCTAGTAGAGTATTCTAAGCCAGCGAAGGGGATATTGGAACTTTGGAAGAAAATTCAGGCAGAGTGGTATAAGATTGGGGTAGAGAAGTGTCAAAGGTTAATTGAGAGCATGCCTAGAAGAGTTCAGGAGGTGATCAAGGCCAAGGAAAGATATACTTCATACTGATTTCTAATACCCTTGATATCAGCAACAAAACTGATACAATAAGTACCTGAAACTGGATGAGAACTAAACAGTGAGCATAACACCTAATCTAGGCATCAGGCAACTTCAGCAACAGTATGGACAGTCCAAGTGCATGTGTCCAACCAGACATGGACGAGGATGTGGTAGTCAAGGACGAGAAAGTGGACAGTGCCAAGGTATATCATTCAGGAGGTACAAGAGTAGCATGCGATAACGTGCATGAAGCCAGCAAGAGCAGAGAAGGGGAAAGCAACAAGTCATTCATGAGCTCAATGCTGAAAAGGTAACTAGAGTGGTATTCAGAAAGTATCCAGCCCCTAAAGTGGAGAGGAATACAAGTGAATAGAACTAAGGGAAAGTAGACAACTGAGGGGAGCAGGTTTATATAGTGAATAGTGACGGGTTTAGGGTAGGTTGTCTGAGTCCTAAATAGTGTAGGGCCAGTTATAGATAAGGAACATGAGGAGAACACAAGGTGAACATGAGGACAGTGAGAAGTCTGTGTGGGAAGAGAAGTATACTCATGTGAGTGACAAGACAGAGATGAAAGACATGAGGCATGATATCATGGTGACATCATGGGCTAGACCTCAGGTCACATGAGATGTCTCATGGTCACGTGCACTGGTCATGTGACTTCGAAAGTGAAAGAAAAAGTGTTAAGTATAAAAGTGAAGGAAATTGAGAAAACATAGTGTATAGGTCCTGAACTATAACAGTATCCTTCATTTATACCAAAATATTTCCTGATATAGAAAGAATTACCTAATAAACCTACATACCATCTGAAAGCCCTTACTCAGGGCTTTCTAATGGTCTCTGGGTCTAGGGGTCTAGCATCAATTGCTTTTCAGATATTGGCTTCTCAATCAAAATAATGCAAAAATTGCATTGGTTTTGTTGCTCACTGTACATCACATTTTAATCATTGACAACTTTGCAGATATTCTTTTGCTATTATGAATGGCTGCTCTTACCACTCCCTTCAATTTCAAGGTTGACAACACTCTGCTTGGCCATGGTCCTGTTCTCTCTGGTCCTCTTAACTATCCATTATGGTCTGCAAGACTTGAGTCTATCCTCCAATCCCTTTCAGTCTAGGGGTTCATTGATGGTACTATTGCTCACAATGGTATTGCCACTGCAGACCAAACCAAATGGATCACTATCAATTGAAAAGTGTATGGCATTATGTCCAACACTTTCAATAAATCCCTTCTTCACCATGTGGACTTCACTTACCATGCAGTCCCAGGAAAAGACACTCATCCCTCTGTTGCCAAAGCATTATGGGACAAGCTATTTGCTTTCTATGCTTCTAGTGGTCTCTCTGGTCAATTTCATATGTTCCATCAAGTCTTGTACTCTACCATCAATCCTAAAGAAGTGCAGAAGGGTACCAATCATATTACTTCACTCTTTGACCAAATGCAAACTGCAGGTCTCAATCTTCCCAACAATTTCCGAGCTATGTTCTTGCTCAAGGCTTTACCCAATTCCTTTTACAACTTTGCATCAACTGTCGCCCAAACCATAGATCAGACCAAATTTACCGTCAATAACATAACCCAGAAAATTATTTCTGAAAAAATTTACGCAGTGTACACTAGCGATTGTTTCGTCCTGTACACCACCGTTGACATCGATCCCGTCATACTGGTAGCCTACTCTAGCAGTGAACTTCTACCATCGCTAGTCTATGTATAATCCATCTATGCACCAGTCCGCCTACTCCCGATCCCTGAACATGGTTTCTATAGCTGCACTGGAATACGACTTGGGACGTTCGAGTGCTGACAAAGTAGATCAATTAGCGGCTGTGGCATCTCAAGGATAGGGCGAACCAGCACTTACGTGCGCCGAGGGCCCGATCCCAGATAAGCTGTGCTGCAACACCAAATGCTCTCGATACCCCAAACAGCACCGTATAAAACTCCATCTGAGTTAAACCATAGTGGGTTAGCAGTACACCTGAGTGGGCATCGACATTCGGCCAAGGATTCTTGGCTTTACCAGCCTGTAAAAAGAATCAGTTAGAACCTAGATAGTAAATGTGGCAACATACTTGTAGAAGGATATCAGGTACTATATGGTAAACTTGTCCAACCAAACTGAACAACGGATTGTCAGGTAGATGTTTCAGCGCAAATTCGCGCTGTGCAGTATAGCGAGGATCTGTCTTGCGTAACACTGCATGTCCGTAGCCCGGTACAACTTGCCCACTTTTCAGCGTCGACCACACATATTCCTTCACAGCCTCGTCACTAGCGTTCTCGCCAATCTTTTCCTGCATCTTGCGCAACCATATCAATACTTCCTGGTTGGCGAGACCATGCAGAGGTCCAGCAAGACCATTGAGAGAAGCACCAAATGCTAGGAATGGATCCGAAAGAGCAGAACCGACTAGCTTCCCAGTATGTGCAGAGACGTTACCACCTTCGTGATCACTACAGAACAGGTTAAAACAGACAACAAGCAGGTGTTGAACCCCACCTGTGGATGGTGATGTAGAGACGAAGAAGTTCTACGAAGGCCTCATTTTCACCAAAGCCGAGTAGTGTGGCGAGGTTATGTGAGTAATCTTTATGATGGTCAATAGCAGGCAGCTTGCCATCACCAAAGACATTGCGATAAATCCGTCCTGCAATGTTGGGAAGCTTGGCAATGCTGAAATAGAAGATGAACAAAGAAAAAAAGACTAGGGATGAACAACACACAGATCCATTGCATCCTCGAAGGTAGGGCCCCAATACTCCTTTTTCGAAACACCGTTTTGGTAGGCTTTAGCGAAGGCCGAATCGTGATTGAGCTGAAAACACTTGAATTATAACCCCGATTGGGAAAGAGGACAACCTACCGCAGTAACGGCTAGACTGAACTGGCTCATTGGGTGCAATGTAGGAGGGCATCGATCTAGGATCTCTTCGACGAACTCGGGAATAGCAGCACGGGCTGCCCAATCTCGAGATAGGCCAACGACCTGCTCCTGTGTTGGTATTTCACCAGTAACAAGGAGCCAGAAAAGGGCTTCGGGTAAAGGCTCAGAGCCACCAGGAGCTTTGGGTAGAAGTTGCTGGCATTCGGGAATAGACTTGCCACGGAAGCGGATTCCTTCCTCTATTATACACTATTAGTGTCGATATTTGGTTCCCTTGGACATCACTCACCTGCATCAAGGACAGACCCATCCCAAATCAACGCAGGTAGGCCACGCATGCCTCTGGAAAACGGCGGGTCAAATGACTGAAAGCCTAGCTGTGCTGAAAACATACCCATAAAGCTGATCTACCAGGACAGGTCCGAATGACTTTTTACCATGCTTGGCGCGTATTCGCTTGACCTACAGCAAATTTAGAGCGAAAATTTAGTCGATAAAGAAGCCATACATTCTCTATTTCTGCAGGAATTAACTCGGCAAGTCGTTCTTTCAGCGTCGACTGCTTTGGAACTGTCGAAGAAAACCGGGCCGAAGCAACACCGGCGCGCGCAAAAGGAGAACGTGACTGACGATACGGAATGAGCCAACCAATATTACGAAAAGCAAGACGGTGAAGAGACTCACGGCCTGAACGATGGAGCGAAGAGATGCAGCCATAACGGAGGAAGGTTGCAGTGGAGAGGATGACACTGTTAAGAAAGAAAGAAGGACACGAAGCGAGTAAAAAAAGTGTCGAGGGAAAAACCGGAACAATGTATTATGACGTAATAAGAGTGTGGGAATGCGGACGCAAGGACCATAGCCCCGAACCCCCATGTCGAAGCGAAAGAAACCGTCTGATCAACCTCTTTCTCTCTTACCCCAGGTCAGATCTTTCTTAATTCCATTCCATTTTTTCATCTCCTTTCCACCATAAGAAAAAGCACTACCGTCAACGTGCACATGCTAATCCATTCTCTGATCATGCTCTCAATTACCCTCCCTCGCCCGACATGATCGACTGGAGTGAACACTACCCGGCATTCTCGGCTTCTGGAAAGAGCCCAGAGTTTGCCGACATCGGGTGTGGCTTCGGCGGCCTTCTTGTTGCGCTTTCACCTCTTTTTCCGGACACGTTGATGCTCGGTATGTTTCCCGCGCATGCCCCGTCACGCGAACTGATTACAAAAGGTATGGAAATCCGTGTCCAAGTCACACAATATGTTCAAGATCGTATCGCCGCCTTGCGCACAACCTCCGCGGGCCCCGCCCAGTACACATCATCATCCACTGCTCGCGCTCCCTATCAAAATGTGTCTGTTGTCCGCGCTAACGCCATGAAATTCCTTCCGAACTTCTTTTCTAAACATTCCTTGTCCGCCCTCTTCTTCTTATTTCCAGATCCACATTTCAAGGCGCGCAAGCACAAGGCTCGCATCGTTTCCCCTACCTTGCTCGCAGAATACGCCTACGTACTTCGGCCCGGAGGTATCATATACACAATAACTGACGTGCATGATCTATACGAATGGATGAAAACACATCTAGAGGCATTCCCGTTGTTCGAGAGTGTTTCCGAGCAGGAGCTAAGACAGCAAGGTCATGGTCCAATATTGGACGCCGTATATCATAGCACTGAAGAAGGAAGGAAGGTTGAGAGAAATGGTGGCGAAATGTGGCTTGCGTGTTTCAGACGTAGGGAAGCGTACAGAATATAACGTTAGTAGTACACACTCATGATAGGGAATACCAATGATACTATTTATTTCAATCTGTGTGGTTCGTCTTTTCTCCCCCAGCGGTTGCAATAAGGGATTGCATCCTCTTTGCCAGTGCAGCTCTCATTTCGTCGTGAAGCACCTTACTACTTTCAACAGCCAATCGGAAGACCTCCTCGAATCGATCGAGGTGTAATCTTGTGTCCATCATCACGAGCGTTACACGTTCGGTGCGAGGCATGACAGCAACAGAAATATGGGGTACGTCGTTTTCTTCTAGCGTGTTTAGGTCCAATATCGGGGAGGTCGAATGCACTCCGCCAAAGATCGTACAAACAAAGTCGAACAACGCTACACCTGCACCTGCAAGGGCCAAGGTAGTCCCGTTGAGACAGGCCAGAATTGGTGGATGATTTGGATGAAGATGTCAATTTGGGACCTCGAGTAGAGATGTGCCTGCACGACAGGCTCGAGTGTTGACTTTGTGATTGACGCGAATTCGAGCATTCGTCTGGGCAAGGTAGCAATCAGGATGCAGCGATGTTATAATGCCAACCAAACATCTACTTGTTTGTCTCCCCTAATACGCTCCCTACGTTCGCCAGTACCGTGACTGAAGGCTGCGATATGGACCTCAACGTTGATGTTGGCACGATCGTGAATAGTCTGATCGCGTTTTGCTGCTCGTGGACCAAGTACAGAAACTAGTACTTCGGTTAGGCCGTGACACATGGTGACAGGCGCGTCGGCGAAGCCTTGTAATGAGAAGTCGATGTCGATCTTTCTCAGCTCATTCTATTGTTTGTGTCCATCAGATCTGAGACCGCCATCATTGAGGATTTCTGCCCTTGAATCCTGGAGAAATACATAAACCTAATTTCAAACAAACATAGTGATTCTTTACCATCAAACTGTGGAGAGGAAAATGCACCTGCTCGATTTCAATAATAGTAAGGTTTAACGTTTAAGGATCTGCCGCACTACGCGTTACATAGAACATATATACTACTACCACTTACGCTTGCCATATATGTTAAGTGGTTACTTCGAGCCGCTGGAATGTCCGAGTCCGCATCAGATCGAACAATTAGTATGTTTGTTTCTGCGGTTACAAACAGGCTGATGCCATCGGCTCTATCCAAGAAACCCAAGAGGTATTACTTTCGTTCCCGTAGGAACGTGACAAACGGAAAGTTCTTCTCCTTCCTTTCGCACAATTTAGTTGAGCAAACCATACAACTCCTTCACATATTCCACCGACACTTTGTCGCCCGTATTCTGAGGGTGAAAATGTCAAGGTTGGTATTTGAAACAACGTCTATGTACCGCACCTTGGTAAGGTCATCACTGATCTTGACGCATTCTCTGTCGTCGACTTTAGCGAGTTTGATTACCATGTTCAGAGCTTTGCTTTTCTCTTTGTAACCGCTGCTCTTCGTCTTGAAATCATTCGTGAGAAACGTTCCAATCCCAAACGAACCTGGAGCATGGAATGACCACCAATGCATAATTTCCCGTCAAAACTTACTCACACCTAATGCCGATATCATCACATTGCTTCTGCAATCGAAGTACCTTGTCCAAGGTCAGAGAGTCGGAATAGAGGGTGGTTTTCGTGCGGATGTCAATCCCAATACTCTCATACATTGCCTTGGCCGCCGGTGCAAAGTCGAAGGGGTTGCCCGAGTCTTGTCTGAGACCTGTCCATTTTTTGGCGCGAGCTGGATCCTTTGCAAATTCCTGCCGTTCCGTTTCGCTAAGGATCAGACCACCAGCTGAGAACAAGGAGACATGCCTGGAAAAAGACTTTCGTGGAGAAGGTGTCGGTCAATGCGATCAGCAAGTCGTTTGGGTAGACTTCCTGCCAGAGCTCCAAGGCTTTCGCATTTGCACCACTATAACCATTTAATGCTGCGACCTAGATAGAGTAGAAGCGGCATCCGCGAGCGCGACATCCCATGATACTCACCCCCATAAACCATTCGCTGCCATATTCATAAGCACACCTTATCATCAAACGAACAAACGACGTACTGCGCGATGGTGCCCACCGGATGAATGCCGTATTTCTTGGCAAAGTAAGGCTATATGGATTATGATTAAACAAATAACAATGAAAGAGCGTTTGGCAATGATACACACATTACTCGTCCCAAAAAATACACCTTTCCCCGGGGATAGGTCAGCTTCTTGTTTCAGAGTTGAAATCACGAGATCTTGGACGTAGAATGACCGCCTCCTCCGGGTCCCGAATTCACTAAATGTACATCCCGCTTGCAATAATGTCTGCGCTTTGTCAGACGCGATCTCTGAACAAATCTTAATGATGTGCAAGAATACGGAGCATGGTGTTCACCTTTCTGCCCTTCATAGTTCCAGTCAGTCACACCTACACGGAAGTAGAGCTCGCTTAAGCAAGCCATTATGGGGACTTCCCAGAGTATGGCCTCTGTCCACAAACCGCTGGCTTCTATCTCGACTCTTCCTTCTTCTCCACCGTCAGACACAGGTATGAACCTGATTGCTACTTGGCTGGGATCGAACCGAAATTCCGAAAGGTACTTTAGATATTCTTTGGAGAAGTAGGGGCACGTATTCGCCAGCCAGTTTTTCTCCTCAGTTGTGAGGTGTAGATCCCGAAATCCTGACCAAGTTTGACAAATCTAGGATGGACATGGTGGGATAGGGCATACGTTGAATGGACTGGCGAAATAGATCTATGCATCTGCGAGGGAATAATACGTCGGGGTCGCGGTGGGTGAATTTGTAAAGCCCTCGTGTCTCCGGGAAGTGATGGCGGACGGCTTGCTGCATCGTGAACTGTACGCGGGCCCCACTGGCGCTTCAGTAACAAAACGAACAATGGAGACAACCATTTACCTTGTACAGATCCGTATCCAGAAGAGACCGATGAATGTATACCAATTCTTCATTGTTCGTCTCCATGATGTTATTGCGCAAGGATGGAGTCAAATGTGCCAGGATCGGACGAGGTGATTATATGCTGCGCACGTCCACAGGGCGGTGTTATTGAATGACCTGTTATGGGTTTGACGTTCAGCAAGATGGGGCTAAGAGTGATAAATTATGTGAACCTGAGTCATCCATCCGATCCGGGCCATCGGCATTACTACTGAATCCGCGGTTGATGGACTCGGGCAGTGGGGCACTCTGACGCCAGTCTAGTAGGGCCTATATCAGAAGACCCCTCCAGGATTTGTGTCGACGGCGTCCGCGCACTCGTGCAGCCAAACTTTTCCGAACACAGTACTTTGTCCTGGCGTTTTATGTCCGTCTACTCTGTTTGAAGACTGCCAACGTTTAGCAACCCAAACTCAAGGGTGCCAGGCACCAAACCTCTTGAAGTGGCGAGATAATACATGCAAGCATGCTTGATTGCAACAGCACTGCCTCTAACCCACACCGGCTCGTCTCCATGACCCCTCAAAATTGGCCACCATCGGTTGTGTTTATTACTTCCCCTCGGTACCACAGCTCGGTGTCACCATCTACGCGAACATTGCTCACCAACGGCGCTGCGACATCCCCGAAATCATCCAGTCGCACCGTCTGTCCCGTGCGTATAAAACTTATCACCGGCTCACATCATCCTGCACGCGGACAGTATGGCCTCTTCGCACTGAAGAAGATACCGCCGAAATCCCACATCATTGACTACGTTGGCGAAGTACACTGCCAGGACAGACCCAAATCAGAATACGATCTCTCTCTTTACCGTAGTCAGGACGGCATCAATGTCGGGATTGATGCAAGTGAGATGGGGAACGAGTCCAGGTTTATAAATGATTATCGAGGAATTCAGGACAAACCGAATGTTGAATTTGTGGAATATCGGACTAGGTCCGGGGAGCTGCGGATGAGCATCTGGAACAAGGGGGAGGAGATCAAGAAGGGGGAGGAGATTCTGGTGTCGTATGGCAAATCGTGGTGGAAATGCAGGTTAGGAGTTTGGTCAGCCTAGTTAGAAAGCAAATACATATATACCGGTACACCTTCGTTGTTGTCTCTGCACAGGTCCTAGTCAACTTGCCAATTCCGCGGGCCGAAAAAGCTTGACTTTCTTGCGATTCCACGATAATTAAGAGAAAATAAATATTTAATTGCAACTTTGACACGCGGAGTTGCTTACGTATGTGACAGTCTTCCCACATCGACACTCACAACCTGAATACATCGACCTGAAAAGCTTCAAGTGCAAGACGTGTCTTATCTTCTCTATGTTGCGAGAAATAAAGGGCGTGTACACAATATTGATGAATGGAGGAGATTCGTTCTTTTCGTCTGTGCTATAATTAATACGAAAAAAAGGCATTTTGAGGAAATTATAATTATAATGTTTTCACGTTTCGCAGAGTTATCGAACTTATCACCCATGTCGGATGTCCGAACACTACTCAAAGCAAAACGACGAGAGATACGAATCGACCATCCCTTAGCATCCTACACCTCTAGTGGACAGTTGCGTTGTGTCGTTTGCGAGACAAACATCAAGCAACCATCTGCCTGGGACGGGCACCTGGGGAGTAAAACACACCGCACAAATGCGGCCCGCGTCAGAGACGAGGAGAGGAGGCGAAAGGAGATGGAGCTGGAGTTGGAAGAGGAAGCCAGACGTCCCAAGCGAAAAATACCACCTGAAGACGATAGTACAAACGGAGACATCGAAAGCACCGCCAAAAAGGCAAGAGTTACCTCGGTACCTCAGTCATCGACGTCCAACTTGCCTCCAGATTTCTTCTCTGACCCATCGCGAGCCCCTCTCCCGTCGTATAACGACGAAGATGACGAAGATGAAACGGATGGGATGGCAGCTGTTCCCTTGAAACTGACGGACGGAGGTGGAGACTCTTCGCTCGACCAAGAGTGGATACAATTCCAACAATCCGTCATCGACACTCCTGATACAGCCGCTACCTACGACCGCGCCACGATAGTTGCGGAACCTGAGCTTGTGTCAGATCCATCCAAGGGTCTCCCTACTCAAGATGGTGCAAATGCCGAGCCTGTGGCCAAAGTGGATGAGGAAGAGAGGCGAAGAAAAGAACGGGAGGAACGAGAGTTGATCATGGACCGTCTTATGGACGAGGAGCGCGCACAGGAGGAAGCGGATATGAAGGTTGCTATCATGAAAAACAGGTTAGAGGCCGTCCGGAGGAGACGGGAAACTTCTCGATCCGCAAAGTCCAACACGGGAGTCGCTTGAGAGAATTTTGGCTCAACGTCGGTCATCGCACCGGAGACCGGGTCTTATAGGTAGACATTCTGCTGGTGTGTATACCACCCATCTGATGATTTTTTTCTACGATTTGGTGAACCATCTCCCGTCGCCGTAGGAAGTACGTTTATCATTGAATGATAAGTGTTCAGTATTAGTGTCTGCTTGTAACAACAGCTTGCAATTGAATCAACCAGATTTGCCGTACTATACTGGACGCAGATGTTCTACTGATGTAAACTAGTAGAAGGGCTGTACATAATAATTTGCAAGTATATGGTCAATGGTATGGAATTCGCGTCCGTTCAATGGTGTTCTTCACCACTGCTCTCGGAGACCTTATCGCTCCCCTTAATTGTGGTCCAATCAGTCCAATCTACTCCCTGCTTGTGTACCATCGTCAATGCAAGTATAACTGGCAGGTACCACAAACTGGTATGAAATAACGATCTCGCTTGTTTCTCCCCACATTGGCGCCAGAATGCTACAGCAGATCTGACCCAAAAACAGTTGGGTAGAAGCGAGGTCAGAGCAAAAGTCCACGTTGTGAGGCCAGAGAGCGGGAAAAGTATCGAGCATATCGGTACCAAAAGTAAGGTGTGTCGCAGGCTAACCATAGCGTTTTTCTGAGGAGAGAGGACGGATAGCATTTTATATCCTGCTTGTGCATAGGACGCCCGTAGGAGATGAGACAAGGCGTTAAAGTGAGGGAATTGCCAGCTGTAAAGTAGCATGAACAGCGAAAAGGCGCCAAGGGGGCTATCGATCACCGATACGTCGGGAGGGATGTCTGTGAAGAGTGGCGGAAGGAATAGTTTGATCGGATGGTCGGACGTTGGGAGTAAGTTCCCCCCACAGGCAGTCCAACCCATCAACGGAGGGAGCCCACCAACCACTGCACCAACCCATGTATTCAAGATGCTCTTGCGCTTCAAATAAGTGTATAGACCGGCGTACAGACATATGTTTGCCGCTCCGATGGCGGCCGTCAAAGGGTTCACCATGGTCCACAAGAGTACGGGCCCGGCGATGCCGGTCGCAATGGCAAAGCAGGTTGCATGTAAGGGGGTGATTGCGCGCCGCACCAGCGGGCGTTGGCGAGTGCGAACCATTTGCGCATCATAAGGGACTTCTTGTAGTTGATTCAGTGTGTTCGCTGACGCTGAACACAACGCAGTCCCGACAGCAGTGGATAGTAATATTGGTAGAGTGGTAGGCATTGGAGAAAGTGCGACTCCAGATGTGGCTGTTAGCACCACTAATACGGTGAGTCGCGTCTTGGCAAGCTGAGCGTAGATGCTCAAGAGGCGTTTGGGTGTAAGGACGGCGCTCTCCCGGAAGGTTGGAAGGGGCTCCACATCCAATGGTTGGTTCGCTAAGCGGGAATGATGTCGAGGACCCCAGTTATCGTTTGGAAAGAAGTAAGAGGCGAAATCCTTTCTGGGAGGTTTGGTTTGACATGGTCTTTGGTGGACGCTGTTATGGTAGAAAAATGATCGGGTGTAGAAGAGACGACGAGAAATTGCTGAACAACCATATGGAGTAGTGGCCAATAGACTTCTCATTTCATCGACCTATAGATGTCCTATCAGCAAGTGATATTCAATATAGGACTGTGGTGAACGTACCGAACGACGAGCAATATCGGAATGGTGATTCGGAGTTTAAATTCCTTGTCAAGGGTGACTCGCGTTTTCTGTTTCGGCCACTCTCCGCTGACAATATGCCTGGGACCCATCTGTTACCTCCAAACCTTCTCAAACTTTTCGCACCTCGCCCCCCACTTCCATATCGGCGGCCAGCCGGGAAAGACATCGACCGCGTGCACTCCAAAGATGTCTCTGGGGTGGCTGATATTCTCGAACGACTCAAGGAACAGTCAACCGCAACATTGCTGAGCGGTGCAGGGGATGCAATGGAAGAAGGAGAAGAACCTACTTTTACTCTTGCAGAAGAGACTAAACGGCAAATCAAGCGGGAAGAACGCAAGAAGAAAAAAACAGAGGAATTTAAAATTGCAAAAGAAACATGTAAGCGTTCCTATGGACGATCTGTTTGTTCAGCGCTCAATTATTATATTCCTCCAGACAAGCCGGCAGATGATGCAGAAGCTATTGGAGATCCATACAAAACTCTCTTCATCTCTCGTTTAGTAAGTGCATATAGGTGCAGTTTTGCTGTATTCTGATTTCTCAAGCGCAGCACAAAAATGCGACTGAGAATGATCTACGACGCGAGTTTGAGACGTTTGGTACCATCGAACGGGTAAGAATTGTTCGAGACAAAAAAAATCGTAGCAGGGGATATGCTTTCGTTGTGTACGAGCGTGAGAGGGATATGAAGGGTACATTCTTTCTCATTTTGGTTTCGAATATCTCCGCTCACACCCCCCCAGCAGCCTACAAGGAGTCTGATGGTCTCCACATAATGGGAAAACGTATCCTCGTGGATGTTGAGCGCGGGAGAACGGTACGAGGTTGGAAGCCACGACGATTGGGCGGTGGTCTTGGTGGTAGACCTAAGGCGGCCGTCGTCGAAGCTGCTCCAGTCGTAGCTTCCAGAGGTGGCAGGGAAGGATTCGGAGGACGTGGATTTGGAGACCGTGGTGGTTTTCGTGGAGGCAGAGGTGGTGGCTTCAGAGGCAGTGGTTTCGGCGATCGTGGAGGGTTCCGTGGAGGTGGGAGAGGATTCCGTGGCGGTCGCGATGATGGCTATAGGTAATGGCCGTTTATCTTGTTTGCATGGTCACCATCTGACGTTACTTAGGGGTGGTCGCGGCGGAGGCATTGGCTATCAGGGAGGTGGATTCGGTGATGGTCATGCTAATGGATACGGTCCTGCAGGTGGTGGACCTGGTGGACCGGGCAGCTATGGTCCTCCTGGTCCAAGCTATGGGCCGCCTGGTGGTGGGTATGGTCCTGGAGGAGGTGGCTACAGGAGTGATCTCAAACGAGAAGGACCTGGTGGGTATGACGACAGAGACGCCAAACGACCGCGATATTAGATGCGGTTGGGTGAGACACCTTTTTTTCGTTTTATTTTCACCGGATCCCTGGTCGGTTCGGATTCGCGGCCTCAAGTTCGAACCCTGCGCTAGGTAGGGTGTGTAAGTACCTGTTACCTCTCTTGTTGCTCCGCTGCCACCAGCGTAAGTATATCAGTATTTTATGGGCTATGGATTTCTAGTTGCTTGCGTATTAGTTTGGTGCTGGAGCTAGATTTTGGTGCGATCACCAGTGCAGTTGCTTCCCAGGTGTCCCGAGACTCGCACAGCGGAAGCCGCTACCAGTGGGCCGCATCTGGAACGCCGACATGCAAACCCAGATCTCGCATGTTCGGTAGCAGGTCCCAAAAAAAAAAAAACGCCACGCCAGGAACGACACTCATCAGCCCGAGGTGTCACAAAAGCAAATCTAACATTCGGTATGGGTCTCCAATTCTAGTACCATGCCCACCCTCGACTAGTTGGATCAGTTTTGCTTACCAACTCGGAGCATATTAACAAATCCCAAGCCATGCAGCGTATTTGGTCTGGGTTGTTGGGATGGGTACGATTTACGTATGCCCGCATTCGAACTGTCACGTCCCGATCTGGGTTCCAATATTTTATACGCCGTCAGGTCCTTCCCGGGAGTTGCTACCCGGTCGGAACAAATGGGATTAGATCAGGCTAACCTATTCCGTTCCATGTCAGCGGCGTCAGGTCTGGCTCTCGCAGGCCACATATGTCTATGGCCTGTGACGCGGTACCCTCGCGCGGTAAACTGCCATTCTGGCCTCTAAACCCTGCCACCAGTCGCAGAACTTCACCGCATCATGGTAGAACCTGCGTCCGGTCCCCAGCGCTCGCGACCAGCGAGCATGACGGCCGAAAAAGCAGACAAAGAAAAACGCAAACGTTCACGTGTCACACCCGAACAACTTGTGCACCTAGAACGGTTCTTTGCCATGGATCGAAGCCCCACCGCTGCCCGCAGAAAGGAGATTAGCGATATGCTGGGGATGCAGGAGCGACAGACACAAATTTGGTTTCAGAACCGGTCAGTATTTGTCTTTCTCTATAATCCTCCGCCCAACCGTCTCGCAGACGAGCCAAGGCTAAACTACAAGATGGTAAGAAGCGTCGAGCTAGCAACACAGAAACGCCACCAGACACGCCACCAGAGTTAGCTACTGGGTTTGAAGCAGACTTGCACAATCTCCTACACGAAGATGAACGTGAGTAGTTCAATTTGTGTTCGTTCATACATATTAACGATTGGAGTCGATACTCAGCCATTACCATCATCCCTTGTTCCGACCTTTCTGTCGGCACTTGGCGTCGAATCGCAACGAACTTTAGAGAGCATGACCTTGTGGCCTATTTATGTGATACCAAACGTTGCCTGACCTGGTTCATCCAGTCCTCGGGATGTGGGTTTAAAATGGAAATCCCATTCGATATCATCATTGATACCGAATTCACAAACGCTGCTCCAGGATCAGGGCTCGCCTCGTTCATACTCTCTCAACCACCAACGTTTTACCTGGAGTCATTTTCTCCTCATCCTGATCGAGGTACTGAGCCAATCCGCCATTGGAAAAAATGCGCAGATTGGACCGAAGACCAACAAGCTACTAAGGTTTTGAGGCACAATCTTGTAGGATCTGCAGTTCAACTCGCTCATGTACTCCGTCACCTAAACGCACATACGTCTGGATCAGACATCCGCCTTCATTCGCCAAGCTACCATTCCCACTCCCAAGAACCATCTCCAGCTGTCTTAGAGGTCCACCCGCCGCTGCCGGCCGCCTTTGCTAGAACTGGATATCATCCGCAAGACAGCGCGGGTCTTCGCCAACCAGACCACCCACATGTTGCTCATAAACAATCTTTCTCCTCGCCTGACCTTGGTCAACAACTCCCTCTAGGCGACGAGTCCGTGCACCTTCCCATTGCGCAACCTTCCTCTGCCGCAATTCCTGATCCTGGTCCTGCCATGTATCCCCATTACCCCCGACACCCCACCATCCAAGCCAGTCAGTCAACTTCATATTCGAATTATTCAGACACCACCCTGCCATACCATATATCTCATTCTTCATTCTCTGCTAGTCGTGCATCTTCTCGATCTTTCTCTCCCCACGGTTCACATCAACGACCGTATTCAGCCAGCTCAGTTCATTCACTTCCCTACGAGGACGACCATACGGCGCTCTCTCTCCCTGATAGACTTCACCCACCTGTACCCACGCCATTCGGAACCCCATCCCCACCACTGCTGACCACCCCATTCTACCCAGCTGGATCAGCATCTAACATTTGCACAGTAAGCCCTTATGACCCTGTCATTTCGGGCATGCCCAGCTTGGACACCAACCTTAAGATGCGATTACAATAGCACTGCCTATCCAGCACCAGCATAAACATCCGATTACTAAACGTTGCAACTTCAACAGTACATGTTCGCACCTTCTATTCTCCACACGCTATTCATTGCAATTCAATTCGTTGTAATCAGTCATATCAACACATCGTCAGCTTGCATGCATGCCCTATATAGCTCCCTAATAGTATCCACTCCAGCTTACTTACCTTATTCACTACGCATTCGAATTACTTGAACAATAATCATTGGATTGTTATCACTAGAAGGCTAACAGAGTAACGTCGAGGAATGCCATTGCCCTCTACTGAAATGTAAAGCATGGCAGAAACTTACATTATAATGGAACTGGATCAATGTAAGTAAACTTTCTAAGGCTATAGTAATGCTCCTTCCCTGCCGTGTTGGTTGGCTCTGTTTGTAAGCGTCCGACTCACGATATTGACTGCAAATGAAAGAATGGATCAAATTTGGGATTGACCACTGTGGTTTGATACTCACATGCCTCTAAGTAGCGATCCATGCATCGCGTCAAGCACGTCTGAAGAAAGCAATTGGGTCAGCTATGAGCAAGGGTATCTTCGGGGTATGCCAGAGGCCTGAGGTACCTCTTCCGAACTCGTTAATGACGTCCCCGGCTTCGGAACGCATTTTGCAAAGCATTTCTCGGAAGTTTTCTGGGAAACGGATATGTGATTAATTTAGTCAGAATGCATCACAACAATGCGTACGCTGATGAGCTCTTGCGCTGTGGAAAGGCTTATTTCTGCGCGAATGGCATTCACGACGGCCTCTTTCTGCGCGGCCATGTCTACGTAGGACCATTCAGCATTTCCGGAGCTCAGGAGGAAAGGAAAGATATACCTGGCTTATTGCTGGACGACGACGATTTGAAGAAGTCTGACATGGTTTAAGTGCTCAACTGTCACCCGATGGACGGATTCAACTTGAAGTGGGATGGGTGAGTAAAGTGACTGCTGAACTTTTAGTAGAAATTCCCCTTTTGGTAACCCAATCAACGCGTCACCGGCATCAAGGTGACTGACTCGACGCCGGACTCCCTCAGATATCGAACCTAGTACTGAAGGACAAACACTCACTGCGGTGTAGAATATGGGCGCCCGGGAGTCCTCTACGAGGAATAGCGAAGATCAGAATGCGTCCATACCCGATTATTATGAATTACTTGGTGTTGAAGAGTCTGCGACAGCCGATGAGATCAAGGCACGTTCCATTCATTCGACGTGATCACTTGTAAACTTTTCAGTACTATTTAGAAGGCATTCAGAAAACTCGCACTCATCCATCATCCCGATAAAAACAAGGACGATATCGAGGGGTCTACGCAACGTTTTGCGCTTATCCAGCAAGCGTATGAGGTGCTCGAACATGACCTTATCAAATCGAATCGCTCGCTCACGTACCCTCTCGATGATCATTGTAGGTTCTCAGTGACGAGCAGGTCTGCCAAAATATAATAATATACCCCATTCACACCAAAACCTGATGCATGGGTCCAAGTAGGAACGGGCTTGGTATGATTCCCACAAAGCATCGCTAGTACCGGAGCCCGATGCAGAAGCTGTATTCGAAGATATCCGAAGGGGTGTTCCACCTCCCCGCGCTCGGGATCGCGGTTTAACAGTGCGGCACTTGTCTCAGTTCTTCGATACCAGTATATGGTCTGGATTCGATGATAGCCAAAATGTGTGTCTCATTTTGCTTTCATGCTTTCGAGATATTTACAGTTTCGTTTTGTTTTACTTCTAGGGCTTCTTCAGCCTTTATCGTAACTTGTTCACTAGGCTTGCACAGGAGGAGACTATGCTATCTGATATTGAATACCCGGAGTTTGGCTGGTCGACGTGGACCTGGACATCTCCAACAATACCATCTGAGGCCGTTAGGAACTTCTACAATGCATGGCTGAACTTCTCTACATTGAAGCAGTTCACGTGGATGGATCACTACAACGTAGTAGATGCCCCAGATCGTAAAGTTCGAAGGTCTGTCTTTTCAAACATATGATAATTAAGCTTCAAGGGCCACACTGATTCATCACAGGATGATGGAGAAGGAAAATAAGAAAGCTCGAGATGACGCGCGGAAGGAATACAATGAAACCGTAAGGGTATGTGCTAGTCCCAGCTACTCTGTATGTGCAGATTAGCTCTGACCTCGAGTTCGCCAAAGTCCCTGGCAATGTTTGTCCGAAAACGTGACCCGCGTTACAAGAGCCATCTTGCTGTCCAAGCACGAATCAATCAGGCGAAGGACAACAACAACTCCCCACTTTCCAAGCCCACATCCCGAGCACCGCACTCTAACAGCACCCCTTACGTCGAACAGGAATGGCAAAAGGTCACTCAAGACCACGGGCACGACGACTTGGATTGGGTAGCAGGAGATAATCCTGAAGAATGGGAATGTGTAGCGTGCAGGAAGTCATTTAAAAGTGAAGCGGCCTGGGACAGTCACGAACGAAGCAAGAAGCACATGAAAGAGGTTGAAAGGTTGAAAAGAGAGATTATGAGAGAAAACAATGAACTGGGGTTATCAGGTGAAGTTTGGGATGATGGTGACGAGCGGGGGCGCGTTGTTGAAACCAACGAAAATGATATTCCTCAACTGCGCACACCGCCTGAGCAAGGTGGTGACGATTCGGACAGCGTTCCTGTGCCATTTTCCGAAACCATCGAGGTCATGGAAGATGAGCTTGTATCAGAAGAGTCTTCAAAGCACAGGGATCAGGTTCAAGTTGGCCAAACAACCGCACATGACGATGAAGAAGTGGATATGCAACCTCCTGCGCAAACTTCACGAGAGTTGTCTAAGAGAGAAAAGCGAAAATTACGGGAAGCACGAAAGACGCAAGCGGTAGCAACCAAGAGGAGTAGTGCGCAGGTCGGATACTTCGTTTGTTGCAAGTCACGTCCTGATCGTTGGTTAGGTCTGCAATGTCTGCAAAAAGCCTTTCGAAAGTCGAACTAAACTGTTTGATCATATCCGGGAGACAGGACATGCACTTGCTCTTCCAGATGAGAAAGCGCCACAGACAAGAAAGAGTAAGAAAGACAAGAGATAAACACTATGACTGGTACTCGAAAGGACATACCAGCGGCAATGAGGAAGTGTCGATAGCAGTTGTACAATGGCCTCGAATCTACCCCATCAACTGCGAGACATCCTCTGGTGGGTACTTTGTTTGTGAAAATGTCAACAGCCTGCAAAGGAATCAACCACTGTTTAGAAGTGTACGGAACTTAAGATACCGTTTTAGGCTCTGAATGTACTTCCGGCTGACTTCGTCATTAAGGACATGTGCTACTTGATCGGTAGATATTTTCTCTCGTGCTGAACGTTCGTGGATGCTGCAAGACGAGTGTCGGCGACGATTCTGGCGGTGGCTAGAGGCAAACATACCCAACCATGGTCACACCTATGGGCCATGGTGCGTTTCCAATCGACAAACGGAGGTATGCATCGTTGGCTTTCTGGTATTGTCGTTTCTGCATGTAATGAACGATCTCAGCTATGCGAGCCAACATATCTGATGGTAAAGACTATGATCGACTGAGTACCAAAGTGAAATCAATCGATCCACAAACAGCTGACGTACTCTTGAACGTAAAGTCTTGAAAAGCGGCTTGAGGTATTCCGCGGATTGAACCTGGGTTGCAGCTGCTAGTTTTCCTTGCGTAGTCCGCTTGATATGCTCTAAGAAGATGTAAGTTGTGATGAATCAGAGAAGTCATGTTTTTCCAACCAGGTCTTTCGTCCATGGCTTCCTCCCATTCTTTGAGAGTACGTTTCAGCGCATAATAAATAAGCGGATACAATCTGTCGGGGTCGGTTTTGATCAAGTCCAGGTCTAGAATCCCAGCGTTCGGCTCCTCAGAGTCTCCCTTCTTCTTCCCTTTGCTCTTATTTCTGAGCTCTCGCTCTACATTTTCAACGTCTTCCAACGCCTTTTTGAAATCATTCTGGCCGCCTTGACGATCATTCCCTTTTTCCTCGATCAGTTCTAGCGCGCGTAGACGCAGCCTCCGGTCTCTATCGGATTCGGCAAACAGCCTGATGGGTTGTCCCTTGGCGCGAAGTCTGCGGATGGTCTCCTCATTTGAGATGTTAAACGACGATTCGGGAATTGGTGAGCTTGAATCTCGAGATTCAGCAACAGGCGTAAGGGAAGCCGCCCTAGATTGTTTCTGCTATCCAGTTGAGGTGTTGATTATATACTGGCACAACACCAGGGAGGCACTCACGTTCGCATCTGACTTTGCCTGTTCAGTAGCGATAACTTTGGTGTTATTTCCCTCCTGCACAATTCGTGCTCGCTGCTGCTTAGCCTCCTGTTCCTGTTCCTGCTTCATCTTCTCAATATCTCCTCGTCGCATGTATTTCGTTGGCCGGGAGCCATTTTCGGCTTCCAACGTTTTGCGTTTGGCCGCAATTTCAGCTTTGAGCGCGTCCATGATGGCAGTAAGCTAACCGGTGGATTATATAATCAGACAAAGAATCCGCGACATTCCGAATTGACTGTCTTTCCAACAACCGTCTTGCAGCAACCAAAATGTCCGACTCTGACTTGTCAAGGTAGCCCGCTTGTTCCTGTTTGCGACCAAAACTTATTGCATTTTGCAGCAAATACGTCCTCCAAACTGCGGGGTTTGACGGTGAGTGGACACCCCAGGTTGAGTCGCTATGCCTAATACCCGTGTCAGCCCGCTTCCCCAACACCAACCAAACGAGGCACTGGTATGATTCAACCTATAGTACATATGCTTGCATGCTTATGTGCGGGCATAGCTTCCAAAACTATACCGATTACTTCAAGTGTGTCACCGCAAAGGGGGAAGATTATGCACCGTGCAAACAGTTCAAGAGGGCGTACAACTCTCTTTGTCCAAGTGAGTACTTTGGACCTCTTTGGAGAGTCTTGTTGTCTTATTTCTTTCTAGATGAATGGGTATAGTGCAAACATTGTAATATAGTATCTCGCTACTGAGTGTCTTTCACAGATAGGCAGATTCGACGAGCAGAGAGAGAATGGGACGTTCCCCGCCTCCTTGGAGCCTTGATAGATACCGTATGACTCCTATGAATAATTGAGTGTTGCTGAAAATGATGGGAGTTGCTATCCGCTTCCAACGTGAAGAATTAGGCATGAGAATCGATGAGATATATATACATAGTAGACCTTCACGCAATACATAAAGCGAAGTTGAAGTTCACGACAAATTCATAGTCCGGCTTAGTCTGGTGACCAGACCCGACGGTCTATGGGGCAAGTTACCGTTTGCGCTTTTCGACCCATCCTGTACTAGACTCGATCCGCGATGGACAACGTCAATCTCAACGCTTTCACCGAAAATGCAGCGAGACTGGGTATGCGTATCCAAGAGACCTTGAGCGAGCACACCCGTGATCTCTCCTTAACACGCGGTGGAGCATCCATCTTCGACATGCCGGACGACAAGTTGAAGAACATTGGGAAACAGCTTGATTCTAATAGCGACAGGGAGAAACTTGATGCAATGAAGCGTCTCATAGCCGTAAGTACATCTAGAAGACTGCTATCCAGATCAACAACGTATCGTGCAATAGCTCATTTCTAAAGGTCGCATTGTCTCAAACTATTTTCCTCAAGTCGTCAAGAATGTCGCCTCGCAGAACCTCGAGATCAGGAAACTTGTCTATATCTACCTCTTGCGTTATGCCGAGCACGAACCTGATCTAGCGCTGCTCTCAATCAACACTTTCCAAAAGGACCTTGCTGACCCCAGCCCACTTATTCGCGCCATGGCATTACGCGTTCTGAGTGGGATTAAAGTTCCAATGATTTGTGGTCTAGTAGTTCTTGCGATCAAGAAATGTGCAGCAGATCTTAGTCCATACGTTCGTAAGGCAGCCGCTCTCGCAATACCAAAGGCCTTCCAGTACGCATTGCGATCGTTTCTTTCCTCCGAACTAGTCAGTGAACATCCTTTAGATTAGATGCCGCACAACAGCCTGCCCTGATATCCGTCATAACCACTCTTCTCCGCGATCGATCCCCCCTCTCAATAGGCAGCGCAGTCATTGCATTTGAGTCTGTCTGTCCCACGCGACTAGATCTCTTGCATCAGCAATACAGACGTCTGTGCAAAATTCTCATAGATGTGGATGAGTGGGGACAAGTCTATCTCCTCAATCTTCTTCTCAGATATGCACGCGCAATGTTGCCTAAACCAACCGTGTCGCAACAAGGTGAATCTATGGAGGAAGAAGTTGATACTGATCTTCAACTCCTCCTTGCATCATCGGAGCCCCTTTTCCAGTCCAAGAACCCGGCGGTACGTCGTGCATTCATCCCGACCTCCATATCTCTGGTTCACATATTCTTAGGTAGTGCTTGCTGTTGTGCGCGTCTTTTACTATGCAGGCCCTCCGTCGTTCGCCGGCAGAATTGTGAATCCTTTACTTCGCGTTATGCATGCATCGCGAGAAGTCGAACGAGTGGTCCTTGCTTATTTATTGATCATCACACGTGCACATCCCGTGAGTATCCGCATGTGACGTTGGGATATAAATCCTCATTGCTTGACAGCAACTGTTCTCGATGCAGTACCAGCGATTGTTAGTGCGCACTGACGATCCCTCACAAGTGAAAAGAGACAAGATCAGAGTGATGATGAATCTCTGTGACGTGGATAATCACCAAGCACTCCTTCGCGAGTTTACTGTGCGTTCTGATTCCGAGACGCTACCTTCCTCAGTATCTAATACAATGTTCCATATTACTCCTAGGACTATGCGGACGATGTTGACGATGTCGTGGTTGGTGATGCAATTCATGCCATTGGCAGTTGTGCAAGAGTAGTCCCGTCTTGTACGCCACATTGTCTCTCCGCCCTCATGGTTATGATCAAGAGTAGACATGGTATGTCTCTGTGATCTGTCGCACCGTGGTCTCCATTAAGCAAGCATCAGACATCGTTGTCAGCAATGCCGTTCTAGTCTTGAAGGCTCTTATCCAGAACCAACTTCTCACCGGCTCTTCCGCTCCTGCATCGTCCCGATCACCTCTCACCATAATCTCGCTTCTTGCTCGACGGATCGATGACATCAAACACCCTCAAGCTCGTGCTTGCGTGCTCTGGCTGGTAGGCCAATACAGCGCAGCACCGGGAACAGGTACCGTAATAGAAGGTATTGCCGATTGGGCCCCGGACGTCTTGCGGAAATTTGCCAAGTCTTTCAGCACAGAGGTATTTCCACATCGTATCTTTTGTTAGCACTCACACGTACCCCTGCTAGGGACTTTTGGTCAAGCTTCAAGCTCTAACTCTCGCCGCAAAACTTTTTCTGCTGTGTCCAACGGACCAGAGACTGGGTCTACTTTGTCACCATGTGTTGTCTCTGGGTAGATATGACCTAAACTACGACGTTCGGGACCGCACCCGTATGCTTAACTCGCTACTCGTTGGCGTATCGCCAACAATAAACGGTAGTGGGACGGAAGAACACGGAGGCGTCGTACTTCGACGGGAACAAGTGATCAAGGTTTTGTTTGATGGGAAGGCTGGCATCGTCGAAGAGGGTGAGGAAAGCTTAGGTACGTCGTTGTTTAGAGGTTTCGACAAGGTTCCAACGATCTGCGGTCAGGTCACCACCTACCGATTGGCTCCCTTGGTATTGTTACGGGGAAGTCCACACATGGCAATACTATCCTCCCAGAATGGCTAGAAGGAGGAATCGACCCGTTGCTTCGACAGAACGAAGATGATGCCCTCCCTTTAGTACCTCCCCCCCAAGCGATCAGCTCAGCAAATTCTGCAGTTCCAAAGGCATTGGGATCGGCGAGTGTCACACCTGTCGTGCTCACTCCTACAAGTAGCTCAATGCCAGTACGCGAAGGGAAGGATGCCTGGAGGGATCTGGATAAATTTTATGCGAGTGACGATGACAAGAAGGATTCTGAAGGCAGTTCTGAAGAGGAGAGCGAGAATTTGGAAGACAATGATGCACATGACAGCGAGGAGACACAGGATGATGCTGGGGACTACGAGAGTAGCGAGGAGGATGAGCAGGAAGGCACTGAGGGAAGCAATGCCAAAACCCAACAATAATACTGATTTTTGCAGAGCAAGAAAACTGTGTTACAGAATAGCGTCGTCAGGAAGCTGGTAATATAATGGCTAGAGAAGAATCCATTGGTAAGTTAGAGAATTCATGGGATTGGGTACGTACAGTGTGGAATACGTGGTAATAATGGCCATTCACGCCCCCTTCATGCTCATTGCCATAGTATTCCATTGGAAACCACTGTGGATCGGTAAGCGGAGTAAATGACGGGGCAAAGAAGACGTACATGATGTTCTGGAAGATCCTCCTTCCACGAACGCAGGAGACGCGACTCCTCCGTCTGGTTGGTGAGGACAGTACCGCGTTTTGGGAGGACAAATTGTCCGATCTGCAGCTCCGTGTCGGTGATGATACCACGGGACACCCTCGCGTAGGCGGTGCGGTGTAAGCCTCGGTATAGGATATACTCGCACCTATAATAGGTGCTTTAATGGACGACTCCCATAAACAAAACACCGACATACCACCTGTCCAAATCTTCTGGATCGATATCATACACAAGACCATCGTTCACGAGAATGTCATATGGGGCCGCTTTGTTCCCATTCAGCTTCTGGTCGACGATCAGTCAGTAGAAGATACGTACGTCTAGTCGCATGTGGTTTGCTGACTACATATCCCAAGAACACCACCGGTCGAGGGTATGACGCGGCCATGATGCGTGCCAACTCTTTACTTTGTAACTCTCTATCCAGAGGGTCTTCCTCTGAGGAGGCACAAAGGGTGAACCTTTCGATCAAACGGAGGTTTTATATGACTTGGACATACCCTGACCATTATGCGACACAACTACTGTGATCTCGGTACCGTATACATCAAGAACGGCTTCGATGGCTGGAGCAAGTTCGCCATGGGGTGACGGAAGCAGATGGTGATGCGAATGAATGATCGGAAACTGAGAACCATTGGATCAGTCTTCCACCAGTCCCGTTGAGATGAGTGCCTGCCTTGGACAACAAAGCTGCTCCCCATGTATGCATGTTTGGACCTGGGCCGAGATCGACATACTTGGCGAGGTATTGAGGTACTTGTCACCAAACACAAAGGATCCAACTTACATAACCCAATTCTTCAGCAGCGACGCGAGTCCTGATCGATGTCACTTTTGTTATCCATTTGAATGATTCTCGTAACTCACAGGTCGCGGTTCCCATACACCGTGCGCTAATCCACGCATATTTCAGCTGCATTCGTGCAGCATCAACGTCAACACTTACGTGCAGATCTGTCTCCAACAAGCCGACGACATCGAGTTGCATATCCCTGTTCAACGTCCAAATCAGAGTCGTCATCCATCGGCAGATTGCTTTTAAACAACACTGGTAACATACCTAATCACGTCTCGTATGCGACGCTGACTGTCATGTCCTACGTTGTCAATTCCAAAATGAATGGTCCAGATACCAGCATTAAAAACCCCTGTCCCAGGTTTAAACGGCCTCGGACCCATAACGGGCCAACGCAAGAGTGTGACTAAAACAGATACAAGGGAGAAAAGACACAGGGTCGCGGTGATGTGAGTACGTGTTGGACTCGGAATACGAAGGAAGGAGTTGTTCCTGGTTGATACTTTGAACGGGGGGCGAAAAGCGAGTAGAATGGCAGTCAATTGCGCGACGAGGACTCTGCGGACAATCTTAAATATGGAACAAAATAATGCAGGGTATACATACAAGTCAGTTCTTTCCCGCAGGTAGGAGCCCCCGGGAACAAAAGCATATGCAACGGTCCACACATTTGCGAGATAGAACAAGACGGCGACAAAGAATGTCACAAAGTGCCTCCTGCCCACTTTGTCACCCTGCCACGCGGAAGACTGTGATAAAACCGAAGGGAGGATCGACATGCAGAAGATCGCAAAGTTCAGTCCACCTAGAAAACCTATCCAATCCCGAAAGCAGTACATCACAAATGCGCTTACACAACCGTAAGCGAACCATAAAGCATGGTTAAGTAACGCGGAGGAAATTGAAACTGGGAGGACGGTTGGAATGATTAGGCCAAGGGATTGCGCAAATAAAGTAATGGACCCATGTAAGTGTGGTAATGGCCCGCTGGGATGTCCGTCCTGGTATCCAGTCCACGACCAAGCGATGATGGTGCTGGAATCGGTGAACATGCAATGTAGCGTGAAGAACAGCGATCCCAGTGCTATTGACGAAGCTATCCAATTTCGTGGGATATTCTTGGTATTGTTCGACGCATCCTTTGGTCTGTCTGACTTTGCTTCATTGGCAGGGAAACTAGGCGGACGGATGGCCAGTTCGAGAATAGCACAAACGCCAATCACTATTCCGGTCTTGTTGTAACCGCCAGTCTCTTCGTTCAACATCGGCCAGACTACAACACAAAAATGAATCCACATGAAACCGTGAGACCCGTTAGTCCCCGCACCTGGATTATTCGAGTGATTGGCATGCTTGGACAAGGAAGACAGTATCAATCCCACACCCAATACTAAACATCGACTTGAATACTGCGCGCCCATTATCATGGCAACAATAAAAAAACGCACGGAATCCCTGGTATGAATTTTCTCCTGTAGTCCAGTCTGCTACCTGGCTCAAAAGAACGGCAATATTAGCCACAATGACTGCCCAAAGTCGCTCCAAGGGGCCGTCAATCTTATATGCTGCTAGCCCAATCAGGGAGAGCGATCTTAGCGCTACTCTGCCCCATCTTGTCACTGCCCAGTTGCGGATAGGGGCTATTCCAAGTAGGGTCGGGGCGAGGTAGATGAACAACGCTGCTTCGGCGCCAGAGAGGCCGAGTTCCCAGACAGAAAAGTAAAACAGCGTCGTAAGCAGAGAGGTTACGATGGACCAAAAAAGGTAGGCTAATCGGGTTTGACACAGGCAGAGTTGGAATTCAGCTCCTTATTACGAGGACGAATGTCATCACTCACATAAATAAACATCGGCCGCAAAGCTTAGCCAGGGTCTTATCGCAGAGCTGAGTCCTCTAGAGGCTGGAGCATCGGATTTAGATTTATCCGAAGTGTTCGTGGCTTGAGTCTTGACTTTGGCAATCGTCGAGACTTTATCATTCGGCTGAAGCGTGTTATAGTGGACAGATGTCTGTTTACTGTCATGGGTAGGGGGCAAGGGTCTATTTGCATGGAAACGTCAGATTGCAACTAGACAAGGCGATGCAGTTGATTATACATGTTTTTCTGCTCAGTACTGGAGTCCAGTGATAGGCCTATAGCAATCTACGGGTATGGTAAGCAGATAGATAGGGTAGAGTTGAAACTCCCTTGCCTGCAAGCCGCAATATTTGAAGTCAGCTTCCGAGATCGAGTCATAGAACACATCTAAGAAAATGAGTCCCCATTCGAAGAAAGCATATCGTGTATAGGCTATTGAAGAGTGAGTCTAGTCCAATGACAAGGAAATGCAACCCCTACCTCCAGGTATTCTGTGTACCTTGTGTTGGATGAAGAAGTACACCAGCGGAATGATTGACGTGAAAAAACTAGGTTGAATCTCAGCGACAATCCACACTGATTTGCGAGTCCTTACGCTACAGCGACGAATTGTCTGAGGGAAAAATTAAAATAGGGTGACAAGTGGAGAACGACGAGACGAACCGTTTCTTCCTTACTTGGACGTGGTTGGTAGGGGTATTCAAGATCCCTCCCAGCATCCACGGTACATTGCACACAATGTACAGCACCATAAGTACATCATGAGCGTCGTGGTCATCACTCGACGTGATATACACCCAGCCTCCGCACGCGAGTGTGCGTACGAGACCAGCAAGGAAGACCCAAAACGACAAAGTTGAATGAGATGTGCGGGCGATGAAGTACTGCAGGAATACAAGAGCGAAACGGGGACCGCTCGTTATTGCGATCAGGATTTGGAAAACATTACGCTCCGGGTACCAGTCACCGATACTATGGGGAACGCGCATGAACAAAACGTAGATAACTAACAAACCTACTCACGTCGCGGAGACGGAAGGGAACCACTCCTCGGGGTATCCTGCGACGCCATTCTTCACGATTTTCTTGTAGTGGAGCGCACAACCAAGTAGGAGGGCGGAGACAAATGCAGAGAACGCGAGGTACGTGTGGGCCGTAGCGATCCAAGACGCGTTGATGACGAGAGGGCCAGCTTTCCGGTTCACAGCGGTCGGCGTCGAGCCCGACATGGCCAAGTACAACGTTCAGGTATACTCGTACGTACGTTGTGTTCGAGTATAGATGTTGTTTATTTACTACTTTACGCCGACTTGAGCGCCACGGATACGCACGATCATTTAGATTATGCCAGAGCAGAGGGTACCCTACATACCCATCACTGTTTTCACCGGATTTCTGGGAGCGGGGAAAACATCCATTATCCTATCTTTACTCCCAAAAATTCCCAAAGACTACAAGGTCGTACTTCTCAAGAACGAGTTTGGGGACATTGAAGGTATGTGACTTCACTACGCCGGACAGAGCATCATGTTCATCACAAGCAGTTGACAGCCAACTTGCAAAACAGTCCAGTTTGGCAGCCGTCAGCGAGATCCTCAATGGTTGCATGTGCGTATCCAAACCCTGCGATTGGATTACGCTGCGTTAAACACCAACACAGGTGTTGTGTCCTTGTGGGTCAGATGAAGACTGCCCTCTTGGAGATCAGAGGTACGGACCGATGTTGTGATAATAAGAAAGTGTGACGATTATTTCCGCGTCTGTTCTAGAGAAATTTCGTCCGGACCGCATCATCATAGAGTGCAGGTAATCATTCGCCCGGATTGAAGGTTTCGGTCCCGTTGATCGCCATCCCAGTGGATCTGCTTTCCCTGCAACCCTCGCATTCCAGATCCGTGAATTAGAGCGGGAGACAAATAATGACATCAAACTAGACGCAATCGTTACCGTCGTAGACGCGGAGAACTTTTCTGGCTACGAAGATACTTCACCTACAGCCAAGATGCAAGCGAGCTATTCGGACATCATACTCATTGTGAGTGCCCTTGTCGATGCTGCAGAATTGGTGACCTTTTTGGTACTGCTAGAATAAATGGGAGCATGTCGATGACAGAGCCCTCGACCTCGTGCTTGATCACCTCAATACCCTCAATGATTCGACACCAAAAATAAGATGTAATGGACGCAACGGGGTAGATCCTAATATTCTCTTTGGAGTTGATACCAAACTCTTTCAAAACTCGCGCCGTGAGACAAGCATTCTTGTGGAAGAGATACACCACGATGAAGTTCAGACTCTAACACTTTCCAAGGGGTCTGGCACCCCACGAATTGCGGGGCATCATGACCAGGACTACAAAGATAGCCATCCGCTCGAAGCTACCGTGGACGTGGATGGAAATGGAGTCGATGCCATCGACGAGGGACTACTCCGAGATGCACTAGGGATGGTATCGAAAGAGACTGTGTGGAGAATCAAAGGATTCGTGCGCCTAGGAAGTGGTGTCTACATCCTGAATTGGGCCTTTGGTCGGCATGAGCTGACGCCGTGTGGCAAGGACTCAGAGCCAGCCCATGGCTACGCTGTCCGCCTGACGGTGATGGGTGAACGAGGCGAGGTGAAGCGCTCGATAAAAAGGTTCAGTAGTACGTTGGGGGCGGAGACCACCTAGACGTATTTTATGACAAGATAAGGAAATCGATGTCGCATATGCCTAATGGATCTACCGGCTCTATCTTCTCCAATGTCATGTCTTTCTGCTTCTTCAGCCCAGGTTTGCAGGACGTCCTTCTCATCCGAGTCCGTTCTCTCACTATGTCGCCCGTTCAGTATCCTCTTATTGGCCTTTCCGCGTCGCTGCCGCAAAAGATCACGAGCGTTCACTGACTATCCACCCAGAATTCATAAACTGGTTGCCACAGCCTCGTTCACCAGATCCATTTGGTTTGTTACCCTCCGGACAAAGTCAGGAAAACTTGGTAATATGTGAGGTGCTTTCCACCAACGACCTCTACCGCATCCTTGGCGTGCCCCGTTCCCCAGCCATCGACAGACTGACCCTCAGGCGGGCTTATCTCTCGCGTAGCAGAGCCTGCCACCCAGAGTGCGTCTCCTTTTCCCCTCTTGTTCTCTTGCATTCCCAACGTACGTGCAGCAAATGTCCCGGAAACCCAGACGCAACACATGCGTTCCAAAGAGTCTCCGTTGCCTACGGCGTGCTCTCACAACCCTCTCTAAAACGAATGTACGATGCTCGTCCAAGCGACGAGCAATCCGATTTCCTCCGCTCACATCCCTGCGGATACGCAGACGAAACCCTCAAAGGCGTTCTCCTCGGCATCATGAACGACTATCTAGATGGCAACCTCGAAATGATACGCACCCTGCTTCGTAAGCTCACCCCTGGCTCGCACTTCCGTCGCTTCCTGACGTTTCGTCCTGCATCTTCCAGAAGCCATCGGTGATCTCAATCCGTCCCTCAAACTCGGCGACGACGGCATCGATTCCGTTCTCTCGGGCCTCGAAAATATACGCGGTCGCGTCCTCAGTAAGTCCCCCTCCACTTCGTCCCCCCCGCTTCACCCGACTTGGACCTGACCCCACCTTTGAAGCGTGTCGCGCCTGCATCCTCGCCCTCCACTCCGAACTCATCCGCGTGCTCGAACTTCAATATGCTTTTCGTCAGCTTCCCTACCTTGATATTACCGGCCGCTCCCGTCTAACCATCCAACTTACGCGTATCACCCTCTCTCTTCCCGTCACGCTGGAAAAAGCCATTCAGGACGCCCAAGAGGATATGTTTGCCAACGGTCGGAAGAGCACGACAGACGACAGGAATAGAGACTGCGACAAGGCGGCACTACTGCCGAAGCACGTCGTCCTCCTCATCAGGGGGATCGACGTTATTCTGGACAAGATGGAGCGCATCTTGGGATAGTTCGTGGTTTGCGTTGTCCTCGTCGTGTGCTTTCGTCAGTTCGCTTTTTGAGTTCTCGTTGTCTACATTTTCTTCGTGTCCTTTAGGACCCCCATATATGTAGCATCTCATGGACATGTCGCTCTGGTTGCATACTTTAATGATGTATTTATCTCACATCGAAGAGTTTGTCTTAGTTCCGTGTCACGTATATGGTTTCAAACTGGATTTTTACCTGAAACTGGACTGGCCATGTTACATGATTAGGCAACGCAAGCAGCTTCGTTAAACGGATCATATGCTATGGACTGCAGGAGTCGTAGAAAATCAGAGACGCGGTGAAGAACGATGAAGGCGAACATGTACAGAGAAAGTGGTCGACATTGGCGTATACAGTATAAAGAGAAATAAGAAACAACGAAAAGGGGCCCTTTGCAGAACTACCGTACAAGAACTGTCCGCGGCGAAGTCGAGAAGGTGACCATACAAAGCTAGCGAAAAAGAAAAGCCGAAACCAAAAAAAAAAAAAAAAAAAACTCGGGAGTAATGGAAGACAGAGTGTTATAAACTTTGTCAATACTGCATACTCCTCTGATTCTACAAAACAGGGATAGAAGTACCGCATCCCGGTCCATCAGCGAAGACGAGATAATCCCTGCGAAGTACTCACAACGTTCATCCATATCGCACCTGTGTGGCCATTGGGTGGGACGCTTGCTGGTACGATCTCTTCCAGCATGTAAGAATCTTGTGAAGGCTGGCACCCATAGGTCCCATTGGACCCGTTTGGTTGCGCAGCTGCAGCCGCCAACAATTGGATATAGTCCCCACCATTTTCGTTGCCCACGTTCCCGCCTTCGTTGGAGCCAGGAAGTTGTGAGTTGTTTATAGATCCCATTTGGTTCTCGGGATAGAACGGATAAAATAAACCCGTTGGGATCTCAGCGAGCTTATCCGCTACGCCCGCGGGGGGAACTTGCGCATTGACGCTCTTCACAGGCGTGGTGCTTTGAGAAGCAGTCCGCGGTCCGTAAACCACAGTCCCACCAATATTCGCCTCGGACTGATACGGTGGATGAGCCAGAGTTGGCGTCTTTTGCTGTTGCTGCATGTGTACCTGCCGGGGAGAGGGCATGGATGGGGATCCTAAAATGACGTTCTCGGTGTCCCAGTCAAGCTCAGAGAGTAGAACGGGGTCTTTGGGAGGAGCGACAGAATGAAGATCAACATTGAGAACCTTTTCAGCGAGTTTGGAGATCAAAGGGTGACCACCATTAAGATCTTTCCGTTCCCAGCGCCATCGGAATCGGGGTAACATATCAAGAGCCATCCAAACGTCTTCAATCATGACTTGTCGCGACAAGCGTTCACAGTGCGACATATGACCATACAGAATGACCATCGCCGCAATGTGGAGTGGGATGGGGGAAACGAAGAATGCAATGTCGGGGAATCGGATGAGTTGATTGTGTACTATGATGATGTTGTGCGAGGTGACGATAGCTAGCGAGACATGAGTGACTTGGAAAGAGAGACGAACCGGTCCTTACCATCAACGAGCGCCCTCGAGCGGTGCATGTAATCAAGCTCCTTCAAGCTGAACAGGGCTCTGAGAAGCAGTATCCTCGATATCCCGATCTTGAGTAGCGTGAGCCCCTGGTCCTCCGTGATGTCGCGAACTAGTTCCTGTCGCTTTTCCAACGGCCAATCTTCAGTCCCGCCAAAGTAGTACCTGTAGCTGTCTGGCAACTGTCTTCGGAACTCCATCATACTTTTGATAATGCGAGTTGCATGTCGGATGACAGTATCTGCACTCTTATTAGAAGGGGCGTAGAGGGAATTAATGATGTCGGCTTGAATCTCGGCAATAGGATGGGAGAGCAAAAAGTGCTCTGAGAAGTCCACGTGCTGACCAGACAGAGGTCGAGAAGGGTGAGGGGTATTTGTGTCAGAGGGGGCAATAGCAAGAGGTCTGCCAAGCAGGATAGAGGTGCCGCGATCATGGACCATTACAATGCCCCACAACCGAATCCGAAGCTGTGCTTCTTCCTCTGTGAATGTGTTGTTCTGTGACATGGGATCATGGTGGAGACCCAACTCGATGGACAACCGAACAAGGCTGCCGACAAGACGCCATAAAGAACGACCTTGTCGCTGGATAAAAGTCCTCAGGATGGGACGAGAGTGCACTAGTTGGGTAAAGCTCACCTCCGTGTACAGATACCATTGCAACAAGATGAGGGCCTGAAGGCTGGTGATGGTGACGCGGAGATGGGGTTTGACGGCGAGGGCGCGCTCAAAGAACTCGTAGTGCTCTGGCCATTCGTTTGGAAGGAGTTTCTTTGTCGAGATTGGGCTATCGCTGGGTGACTTGAGGCTATTGTCGACGATGGTAGCCTTGTGGTTGAGTTCGCTCAAGGTACCAAGAGCGAGGACAAAGTACAGGCTACAGACATAGCCAGGATCGTGTTGAACATTTTCCATATCGTAGAGCGCGTTAAGCCGGTTTTCAAAATCGGAGCGGAAAAAGACCGGACGGTGGATGTTGAGATGAGAAAAGTAAACGTCGACGATTCTGTTGACCATTTTGCGGTCCTTGGGCAACCAAATGGTGAGTTTAGAAGCCGCTGGCGAAAATATGCCTGCGTTTGAGGTTGTGACAGAGATGGAGAACCAGACGCTGGGATCGCGAGGGGGAGATGCTTCGGTGATGTTCTGATCACGACCGGATGAGAGACCGTTTGAGCCGACTGCGAGATCCTCTCTGTCGTTTTGAGCGACGAGCTGGCTTTCGCTCATGATGAGGGGATGTACGCCGAAACTCTTTGCGATGGCCTGGATGATGAAGCGATGAGGAATATGACAAGGTGAATGGGAAGTAAATGCGTACGGGCGTGTCTGAGACATCGAGTGACTGAGGATCCTGACCTTTGACTTCGATGGAGGGAGTGGGGTGTGAAGAAGGAAGTTGGTGGGGATGAGGCTGCATGTGCTGAGGGGGAGGCGGTGGAAAGCCTGGATGCATGTGAGGAGCATAGGTTCCAGGGGGGGCAGGAATTGGGATGTGAGGGGGATAAGGGCCATAAATTGGAACACCGGGGTGGGGATAGCCGGGAGGGACGAGAGGGGGGTAATAGGGAGAGTTGGGAGGGGGGGGATTCGAATGCTGGAAGTGAGGATTCTGAAAATCGGGGGGAGGATGGATGATGCCGTCGATTTCTATGCCCTCGCGGGCACAAATGTCGTCGAGATTGGCGAGGTTAAAGCCAGGAAGACGGCGTTTGAGGAGGGCATCGCAAAGGGCGATTTGGCGCTCGATGAACTCGGTGTGACCGCGGAGGGTGAGGGTTTGTCTGTGTCTGTCCTCTTGCTGGCAGGCCACACCCGCGGTCGCACAGGCGGTGCATTTGGGATGCTTTGAGTCGCACTTTGGATGAGAGTGAGACAGGCGAACGGAGATTTGCGGTCGGTAGTCACCGACGGGACTTGCCTTAATTTTCTTACTCCTGCAGCGTGCGCAAGCCTCATGGGAGCGTCTGAGACGTCTTGGTTCTGAGGGTGAGGAGACATCGTCTTGAGCAGAGTCTGGTTTTCTGCGTTTCTTGGAGGGCTGAGACGGCGCTTGTTGAGGCTGTTGCTGTTGTTGTGGGTGTTGAAGTTGTTGTTGAGGTTGTTGTTGAGGTTGACGTTGTTCCATGTGTAGAGCGGAGTGGAGTGAGATGTCCGAGTGTGGAGGGAGGATGTGTGTCATCGCTGATATCGTTTCGCCCCCCCAAGCTCGTCCGCGCCTTGTCGCCTCTTCAGCCTCGCACCTTCCCTTCTTCTTTCTCCTTTGTGTTTACAATCACGTGATCATATCACATTTTATTTAGTTATTTATTTTAAAATGTTTATCCCTTTCTCAGTCCACCTCTTCCATGCAACACCCAAACACATCCGAGTACTCCCTCCACGATACAGACCCTCTCCTACCACGCTCTCCATCCTTCTATGGCTCTACACACAGACCTTCTCCCTCCCGTCTCCTCCTCTCTGCTGCCCTCCGCATGGCCGCCCTCTTCCTCCTCGCTACCCTCATCCTCGGCGGTACCCTCTTCCTCGCACTCCCCACCCTCGATCCGTACGTTTCCTTTCCCTCCCTTGCTGCACACACTCACCCCCTCTAGTGATGACCGCCCTCTGCTTCACATACCAAAGTCGTTCGACGATCTCAAGGCGTTCAATGGCCTCTTGAAAAAGTACCGCGATATCTATCCGCAGCGCATCGTCGTCTGTTATGTCATCACTTATCTATTGTATGTCCCTCTCCTCTTCCTCTCCTTGTTCTCATCTTCCTCTCATAGCGTCCAGGCCTTCTCTCTCCCAGGCTCCATGTATCTCTCCATCCTCGGCGGTGCAGTCTGGGGCGTACCCGTCGCACTGCCCCTCGCCTGCACTTGCATCGCAACTGGCGCGACCCTCTGCTACTTGATCAGCGCCGCTTTTGGCCCCGCACTCCTCACCGTTCCAAAGTGGAAAGCCCGTCTTGACACGTGGTCAGACAAACTTTCCCAGCAAAGAGACAACATGTTCTCTTTCCTCATCGTCCTCCGTATCGCTCCACTACCCCCTCACTGGGTCATCAACATCGTCTGTCCCCATGTCGGCATCGGTCTCCTTCCCTTTTGGTTAACTACTTGGCTCGGTGTCTTTGGTGTCACCGTCATACATACAACCATCGGCGGCGGTCTGGATGAAATGACATCTGCCGCCGATTTTCACCTCTTCTCCTGGAAAAACTTTTTCCTCTTGTCCGCTGTCGTCGTCGGCGTGTTGATACCCGTCGGCCTACGTTATTACTTCAAGCGCGACGTGGCATCCGTCACAGCCGTCGAAGAAGTGCCTGACCTCCTAGACAGCGACGACCACATTCTCGCCGTCGGCCCTCTTCCCCTTGCAAAGAAACCCACGTCCCCCCAATTGACTAGTATTTATGTCAGCGATGGTAATAGATTTTACGCAGATGAACAACTTGAACAAGACGAGGACATCGACGAGGACGAGGATGACGACCAAGATGTTATATTAGAGGCAGGGCCGGCCATCGTCATTAAATCACCAGACGACGAGAGCAGCTCGGGAAGCATCGCTCGTTAACATGGACATCCTACCTATCTTACAACTATCTCGTTTTGTATTTGCCTTACAATTTACACGTTGTATCGATCACATCGTACTATGTATTAATGTGGCTGCGCCCCTCATGGCAAAGGTAGGCCTCGAGGCTCCCTGTCTTTAAACCACAGACACCCGATTTCTAACACATGCTACATGATACCAGACGGTCATAATACACCCAACCAAGATCCCCCAATCCAAACGCCACCTTCAAATGTGTCCGCTCAATCACCCACTGCAAGAAAGTCAAAGCCAGGATCGTCTACAGTGTTCTCCAATCCCTTTCCCATGACCCCTCCCTCTGACGTCCCTCCGCGCCCCTCTACCGCGCCACCTCATCCATCTTCCGACGCGACCAAAGGGAAAGAGCCACAGCCCGACCTCCAAACGCGTACCACACTCGTATCTAATCTTCGTGCTCGCAATCTCCTCCTCCAAAGGGCCATATCACACATCGATGATGCCGTCCTCCATCTTATGGCCGCACGATCTGGCATCCCTAGTTCCAAGATACAACAAGTACGCGGCGAAGCAAGGAACAGGAAGGATTTGTTAGATAGAGTCGACAGGGCTATCAAGATGGCTCAGAATGGTGAGCTGTATGAAGAGCATCGGGGCGGAAACACCGGCGAGGGAGTGACAGGAAGTGAGAGGTATGCAACTAACACTTTGGGCTAGTGTAAACCCATGGTTAATGTGATTCATCAAAGGACGTCCACGGAATCCGGTCCCGTTGCTACATTTCAGGTCGGGGAACTTTCCGGAACAGCACCGCCTGTCCCACCAAACGTTACTCATCCTCCCCCTTCTGACGCGCCTCAACTCCGCCGATCATCCTCGCAACCCCAGTTGGGTCCTTTCACGGCGCACCCACAGGTTCCCACGAAGATATATACACTTCCCGAACTTATTGACCGTCGCAAGGTTCTTCAGGAGTCGATTGAGTCTTGGAAAAATTTCCTTGCAGAGTTGCGCACTGCTCAACCGCACCTTGAAGCTCAAGTGCAGTCCACCTCAGCCCTGCCTGATGCTGCGTCGGCTCACGCATCCGCTCCACTTTCAGGCCCTTCTCAAGAGCCTTCTTCCTGGATAGCTAAATACCAAAGGGCGCAGTTTGAGATTAAGCGCCGCGAGGACCTGTTACTCCGGTTAAACCAAGCCATTGCCCAAGTCTCTAACCCAACCCCGGAACAAATCGCTGCTCTCGCATCATATATTCCTCCTCCGCTCGACAAAGCCCGCTTTGACGCGGCTTATGCCCATTTTTGCCACGGGAAATCTATGCAAATGAATACGACCATCATTATGCCGGATGTGAGCAAACCCGTGATAGATGTATACTCATTGCATGTTGCAGTCATGCAAGAAGGAAGCGTTGCTAGGGTTGGTCATCGAGTTGCATTATTCCGTCGTGCTTGTGACGAGCTTAATTGTCGCATAGGTATCAGCTCGCAAATCTTGGGACGTGGTCGGGGCGCGTCTCGGATTTATCCATACGGCTGCAACAGCGACTGAGCCGGCCAGGTCCTCCCCCGAGATAGCCGCCCATCTGGAGAAAGCCTACAGAGACCGCCTTGAGCAATTTGACCATCTCTACGTGTGCTCCGTCATCGATACAGTCCGAAAGCGGATGGCAGAGCAACAGAGGAAGCCGTGACTGACAGTCGCGGCTACCGGTATCCGCCCTAACGCAGTGCCCTTCTCCACTTCACGAACATGAATAGGTGCCACTCCCTACTTTAGAAGCTCGGTGACCCTCTTATTTCGCTTAATGGGGGAAAACAACCTAGGATCAACATCATTCACGCCTGGCAGTTTTGTTTAGCCACTTCAGAAAGACAGTTGTTGATCAACAGTATTCCCAGATTTAAGCCATACATAAACGCCATTCACCACTCAGTTTGTTCACTCCACGCTGCTGTCCATATGCATACCCACCCGTACGCCACCCAATGCATCCCTATGGACCCTGACTTGAGCACTTTGCTGGTTTGGCAATATCTCTACCCAGAGTCGGCCTAGTGGATACTCCGAGTCGTGGAAGTCAGAAGCAAGATATCTGCTGTCAGCGTATGCAGTAGTTTGTACGTACGACGAGTCGAAACGTCTCCCTTCACTGATCGGCCGATGAAAGATAAAATAAAATATTTCCGATTGCCAGTACGTTGCCTCGTTATGGCGTCGAACAACTGCCTCATGTACTGGAATGAGGGTGGGGAATAAATAAATAAATATTTGGAGTTGACAGCGTGTGAGAGAGCTTGAAAGCAAACTCTGCTCGATTCCTTCGAAAACGGTGGTGTAGCCGCCCGGTTAGATATAGCTGGAGTAAGCATATACTTTTAACTGGAAAAACCTATATATGATAACTGTATCGAAACATGGATATGAAATGACATATGGAAATTCGAGGGGAAAACAAGTGAGGCATTTTCCTCCTTGCGGAAGAGAACCTGAGCAAGCTTCGCACGCACGTTCACGATCACAACCCGCTGGGGGTGAGGGGGAGGCGTGTGCTGAGGGACGATGCAGATAAATGGGATAAATACTCTTGCGACAAACAGGTGACAGCGGCAGAGACTATGGCGACGGGCCAGCAAGCAGGCGGGGGATCGACCTTGACTGGGTGAAGAAAATATGAAAAAGAATTAAATACCGAGTATTTTTTTGTAATAAAATTGTTGTCGAATACCATTTAGGGATGCAAGACGAAGATATTTCAAAGTCCGCCTTGGTCCGTTATGGTCTGTGCTTAGCAGGGGTTTGGAAGCCGGACCCAACCTCGCTCCCACCACCAGCATCCTCTGCTTGCTGTTGCCGTCGACCACCCCCCTTCCCGTCGTTGCGCACGGCCTCCTCATATTCGACACCGTTCTCCGTCGTACTTTGTGCGTCGAGCTCGTCCCGGCCGTCGTAGCGCCCTACCACACCCTAAAACATCCATCATCTTCCCTCCACTAAACCCAGGAGTTTGGATTATGGCCGATCGCATGCACCCGTATCCCATGTTCCCTCAGAGCTTAACGCCCAACTCCCTCCAACAACCTCAGATCCCCCAACAACCACCACAGTCTCAACAACCCGACCCTCAGATGATTTCGGCGCTCTCTAACCCCGAGCACAGTCGCATGTGGCAGCAGATGAATCAGCTCCAGAATGCATACCGCCCCCAACAGTCGGGCGATTTGGCTGCTTCCCAGATGAACCACCAGGCAAGTCTCGCCTTGCGATTTTTTTCCCGTCCCCTTCGGTCTTGTCTGGGAAAATCTTTGCCTCGCGTCAATGAGATGTGCATGTCTTATCCTTATGCGATGACGATATGTATGGTCAATCCCCCTTTCACCAACTACGCCGTATACAACCATCTTATCATTTAGTACTGCGTTGTCATGCCCAAAGTCCATTGCCCGCTGAGAGCTGACCTTGTCATGATTACGTTTGCTGACATTTTCCCTGTTTAGATGCAGGAATTCGCGCGAGGGCAGGCTCTCTCTCATGGTCAAGGTCAACCCATTGTTCAGCAGTTACAACAATCATTCGGGCTTAACGCACAACGTATGAACCCCCAAGTTTTCCACGATCCTCAGGCTGGCCAACCTCAGTCCCTCATACCGTCCAATTTCCCCAACGTGCCCATGAATACCCAGCAACAAATGAAGGCACCGTTTAATATGAATCCCATGATGCACGGCCTGAACAACCCCGGCGTTTCCCGCCAGCTCAAAATGTTAAATCAACAGGAAATCGCTCGCCTCCAGCAATCGGCTCTTGGGAACCAACATGCGCCGAATCAAGCATCTGCTGTGGATATGTTCGTGTCCCCATCCATGCAAGTTTCTCAGGATCAAATGCACGGTTCGCCACATCCTGCTGCCCAACCCGTCGGTCCAGCCGGTCCCAATCAGGGGATGGTACCCGGGAACTCACAACAGAATGTTCAGAAGAGGATGGTAACGCAAGCAGAGTTCCAGGAGAGGAGGAGCTATTTGCTCGGTTTAATTTCGCAATCCGAGAGCAACATGACATCCCTCATACAGACTGCACGCAATGCAACCTCCGTCGATCCTCACATCCAACAAAAGCTCAATCAATTGCGTTCAGAGCTTACTAATCGCAAGGAGGTGTATAACAAATTTGTAGCCACTTTTGGTGCCATGGTGACTCAGCAGATGGTGAATGGTATACCACCGTCAAACATGTCTCATATGTATGTTCTATTGATCGTTGACTGTTTGATCATCGTTAACATTTTGATAGCAACCCTATGGCACATTCCACTTCGCAACAGCCTCAGCAGCCATCCGTGCCAAATGCGCAGGTCCAACCTGGTTTTGTTTCTCAGGCTAACCAACCTGCTACGGCGCAATATAACATGTCTGCTGCCAATGGTCCATCTCCGCTACCTTCCCAGGGCCAAGGCACTTTGAACCAACAGATTCCCCTTCAGCCTGCGCAGATTGGACGACCCAATACCATTCCTCCGCCTCGAACTGGAGGTACCCCTCACCAAATTCCCGGTGGTCAACTATCGAATACTGCGTCCCCCAACCTTGGGAATTTTGCGGCACAAGGTGGACAGAAGGTCCCCAATCAGACGCGGCAATCAGTGGGGATTATGCCACTGGACAAGCCGCGGTTTGAGTCCACGTATGCACAGTTCTGTCGAAGCCAAAATATAAATACAGGTCTTCGTGTGGCAATAGGAGACAATAGGTCGGTAGATTTGCATCAATTGCACGTTTATGTCATGCATGAAGGTGGTGCGAAATCGGTGAGTTACTTTGGTACGAGGTCATTCGCAGTTTAATCCTGAATCCTATCAGGCGACTCAGCGAGATATGTGGGCCGTCATTGGTGGTCGACTAGGTTTCATCCAGTTCCCTGGAACCGAGTCCGAACCAGCCCGATGCGGGCCTGGAATTGCGCAACAACTTCACAACACTTACGAGCAGTATCTTCAGCACTTTGAGAATGCTTATATCTTGACGGTCAAAAATCGCCCGAACAACGGGTCGCCGCAACAGCCGATGCACCCAATGAATCCGAACCCTGGGATGGGTAACAATGGAATTCCTGGCATGTCTGGAAGTTCTACGGAGATGCCTTCAAACCCTCCCCGCCCACTTCTTAACCAACAGGTCATTGCTGCAGCTGCGCGGTATGCACATATGAGCGCTCAAGACATGCGTGCTCAACGTGTTCAAGAGCCCATGATCGTCTTTGTGGAACGTCACCGAGCCGAACTTCAGAAGGTTTATCAGCAACAACTTCAACTGCTCGCGAAGAGAAATGCAGAACAAGAGCAGCAGAATATGGCAAATGCGCAGAATCAGCTCCCCAATATGCACGAACAATCGCCCATGAATTTGCAGCTCCAGCGATCTATGGGCGCGAACGCAATGGTTAGTATGCCCTCGGACGACCCCCAGATGGTCAACGGATCCTTCGTGCAGGAGAATGTTGCGGCCGCGTTTCGTAAGCAACCGCCAACCCAGGATCAAATCCAGCATGCAATAATGACGATAAGTCACATTAAGAACGTGTTTCAACAACGTAGTGAGCTTCTTTTGGATTTCCTTTTTGCCACTCATTCCCTTTCCAAGGACTCCCTGGAATGACCGCATCGCAAATCTCGGATGAGCAACGTCCGGAATACAACCAGCTCCTTGAACAGGTGCACAAGATGACGTCTGACCTCGATTCAAAACTGCATATGTATTTCGTAGTTTTTAAAAATGAAGATCTTATCCGAAAATACGTCGCCATTGTGAGTTTCTTTTATCTCTTTGCCTTCGTCATACTTACCTTGTGACCCCGCTTCTTTAGGTGTTGACAGTGGCGAGGCAACGGCAACTCCTGACCGCTTCCTCACCACAATACATTATTAGTCCGTCGACTCTTCGTACCATGCAGATGCAAATCCATAAGCTCAACGAGGAGTTTGAGAATCGTTGGCGTGCCATGAAGGCTTCTGCCGTCAACGTTGCCAATTCTTCGCAGCATGTTTCACTCACTCCTCCCGGTCGCTTGAACCCTCCCTCTCTAGTCGTGCAGAATACATCTCAGATAGCACCCCCCGCAACACAGACAAGTGGACGCCAAGTCTCTATTAATCCTCCGTCGCAACCACAACCTCAGCCTTCGCCTTCGCAATCACACCTTCAACCCCCGCCTCTACATCAGTCCCACTCGCAGCCCAACCAATCTCAACCCCATCAGCAGCCCACATCACAATCGGTCAAGAGATCCTTTCACTCTCCTATCCACAGTCCATCAGCTCCGCCACCCCCTTCCACCGTTGCGTCCCCTACTCCTCCCCCCGCGGCTGCATCATCATCCACGCCAGCTACGAGTGCTCCCACCCCTCAAACTACGGCTGGTTCACCCCAGACTCCGAAGTCGCCCCCGTCAAAAGCAGTCGCTAGGACCAAGACTGCCACTCGAGCTCACCGGAAACTGTCGACGGCGGGTAAAGGTCCTGCTACACCAGAAACAGCGCCTGCTGTTGCTGGAGTCAAGCGTCCTCCGGAAGAGGACGTTGCTACCCTCACTAATGTTGCCCCTTCGGAAGCCGAAGCAAGTAATGCGCCGTCGCCGAAGAAGGCCAAGACCGAGTGGGAGGGTGAGACGAGCGAGGCACTCCTCAAGAAGCAGCAGGAACTAGAAAATATCAAGACCGAAGAGGACGCCGCTGCATTCTTTGATCGGATGAAGGAACTGTTCGCGATGACTGCATCCACGGACAATGAGATTCACCATGGCATCGCCTCTACCTTGGATCAGATTTTAGCAGGCGTGGCTCAGGAGCCCGCGGATGCTGCCGCAACGGCCGCTGCCCTTTCCGCACACGGTGTTGGAGATACCGGTCCACCACCTACTGCTCTCTCGCCCCATATGGGCCCTGCCAACGATGCGTTCTTGGAGTTTATCGACTTCTCTTCGTTTACCACCCTCGAGGACGAGGATAACGACTCAAAGGCGGCTACACCTGATCTTGTCCCTTCGTCCGAGACCAACCCCAGTCCAGAGTCAGGTTCCGAGGGTGATTTGTTGGGCATTACTGGATCACCCGATAAAAACAAAATGGAGGAACCTGGGGACCCTCTTCGACTCGGATCCCTCAAAGAGATCGATGGGGGTGAGTCGGCATATTATCAGGTTGACAACTGGAAATGGGAGGGCTCGATGCATACACTCGACCAACCATGGGCGATTTTTAATTCATAGTATGGTCTCGTCGGGTTGTGTTCTGATTATTTATTTGCTTCCATCTTTATGCTGGATATACACATTTTCCTTGCTTGCTCGTGGTGACTTACCCGTTTCCATCCAGAACTGGCCCTACCCCTGTTATCCTACTATTTCTTCTTGGTTTATGTGTTACTGCTCTGTATTCCTAATGTTGTTCTACTCTGCTATCGCGTATTCTTGCTCAGACTTTGGGTCTCTTAATGGATGGCCAACTCAAACTGGGTACGATGCGTGGTGTGAGTATACAATGAGTGATGGACATGATACAATGGTCTATCGTTTACTTTGGTCCGTCTGGGGGTTTTAACGTGCTGGACTGGTAGGTATTACTGAGTACCCGTGCCTTCAATAAAGCAACTGGGTCACGACCTCGCGAGGAACCCGTTGACAAAAGCGATAAAGAAGTAGCCGAGCCCTGCAGCCTCGCTTTCCGAGTTATCCGTGCTTCATGTTCTCTCCTGCCCTTTCGCCACTGCTGTCGAGCCTCGCTCTTGGATTCATCATCTTCCGCCGCGAGTTGTAATGTCTCTGGTAACCCATACCGGCCTTTGAGTTGATCGTCGGCCGCACGTTTCGCAGCGTCGATCTTCTTTTCGGCACGAAAACGCTTGCGCACGAGAGTCGAGAGCGTATACGGATCACTGTTGTATCGATCGGACACCTCTTGCAAGGATTCGATGCGGGGTATCTGCACTTTATTGACGTGGTCCTGAGCGACCGTCGACTTTTCTAGCGCTGCGAGCGGGTCGGCAGGCCCAGCATTGCCTTCGGTGTCTAATAATCGCACGTTCAGAAACGTGAAGAGAAGAAGAGAGGGGGCGGGGGATATGCGCATACCGTGTATCGCGAAACCACCATTCTCTTCAGGATTCCATTCCTCGTCTTTCTGTCTCGCACCAGAGACGACGACGTAGCGCGTGTTCTGCAGGGAAGAAACGTGAAAACGTTGCATCGTCAAATGGGTTCAACCCAGGACTGACCTTGGGGTCCGTCTGAATCTCGAACCAGCCATCACACAGGTGACATTTGCATCGAAAGGAGTAGATCGGGGTGGAGTAATATGATCCGACTTTCTTCTTTTCTGCATTGTAGCGTACCCCCATCCCGATGTGGTTGTTGCATGTTCCACTGGCATCGCGAATGAACGATGGGGTGGTAAGAGAGACGGAGAGGTGGGTACGTACCACCATATGTTGAATGGGAGCTCGAAACGGGTTATCAGGATGCCCTTGTCGAGTTTCCGAGCTCGATCGCCGAGGGCATGTTTGCCTGTGGATGGGGTGAGCGACGGTACGTGACATGACAGAAGACACCAACCTCTGTATGCGTTGAGACTCTTATGTTTCTCTCCATCATAGTCCGGTGGGTAGTACTTGTTGAATCCTGACGAGAGATGAGCGCGTGCATTGGATGTCTTTGCAGAGCCGACTTTCCTTGCATGACGGTCCGTGTCCAAGTAGTAATCACATGAGTATCTTATTAGCTAATCTACGGCACTTGCCGAGTGTGTCCGTAAACTTTAATCTTGATTTCTTCATCATCAATACAACAACGCCTTGGGTATGTTGTAAAAGCGATACGCTCCTCTTGATCGCACGACTCATCCATCTCTTCTAGTCACCTTCTGACTCATCCGCCATCTCAGAATGAGTTACGTCGCTAAGGACGAGAAAGCTTACGATGCAGCCGGCGCAGTCCCCGCTGCCAAAATCCACAAAATCCGCATCACGCTGACGAGCAGCAACGTCAGGAACTTGGAAAAGTGTGAGCACGACCGCATTTCGTTCCTTTCTTCTCTCTTTTCATATCTTGTACCCCTCCCAGTCTCGACTGATCTCATCAACCGCGCCAAGGACAAACAACTACGCGTCAAGGGACCGGTTCGCCTTCCAACCAAGGTCCTCAAAATTACCACTCGCAAAACGGTAGGGCTTGCTTCTCCCCCTTGTATGCTCTCGATCATTCATTTCCCGTCTTTAGCCTTGCGGTGAAGGTTCAAAGACCTGGGACCGTTACGAACTCAAGATTCACAAGCGTCTCATTGACCTCAACGCTTCGAGTGAGATTGTCAAGCAAATCGTAAGGAAGATATTTACTATGCATTGCCATCCGCTCAATTGGAATTTTCCAGACTTCTATCAGCTTGGAGCCTGGTGTGGAGGTCGAGGTTACCATCTCGTAAACCCGTGTCTTTACTGCGATGATGCGTACTGTAATGTCTGTATTATGAACATGGGTTGATAAGACAGTCCTCGCAAAACTTGATCTAAAAAGTGTGTGGTATGGTCAAACGAGCGTAACACCTGCCAAGTTCGTACATAAATTATCATACAGTGAAATTTCTAAAGGTATCAGAAGAAGACGGTCCGAATCTATTAGAATGTATAAAGTAATGAATGCGATGCGACGTGATGCATAAGTAAGGTGAAGACAGAAGAATAATCACAGGTAGACAGCATAAGATCCAATGACTGGTCGGTGGTCACTCCGACCTTCTAGGAGACGCATTTCCCGGTCGTCCAGACTGCTGTAACTCAGGCAGACAACTTCACCCTTGGCAGGATGAGGCCCGAGGTTGACCGTTGAAACAGCAGACTCTTGAGTAGTAATACTTTGAAATGTGTCTTTTCGAAAAGGGAAAAACCGCCAACGACCGGATGGTGGTGTTGGTATGGAATCCTTGGGAGGAACGGGGGGTGGCTCCTGGTGGCCATCACTAAGCACGGGAATAGACGGGACCGACGGTGAATCTGAAGTAGCATCCAAGGCAGCTGGGGGAGCGTCCGTGGAGGAGACACGCGCGGAATTATCGGACCCTTGTGTCACTGGCCGCAGAGAGACGCGGGCCTCGTCTGGTACACGATCGACTGCTTCCATTGACCTTGTTTGAGTGGGAATCCAAGGTGGCTTGGGTATATTCAATGACACTGGCCGGTTTCCCGTAGTCGTCTTTGTCGCTGGCCGACTAAAGTAGTCTTGCTTGGTAGAGGAAGTAACCTCAGCATTCGGCGAGCTTCCCGAGTCACGCCGAACTCTAACTGAGAACGGTCGAATAGCTTGAGAGATCAAAGTACCAACTCGAGTTCGTTGTCTCGCCATTTCTGCTACGCCTGGTTCCGCATCACCGATATCACGCTTGACGGTCGACTTCCATAGAATGCGGTCGCACCTAGAAGCATCTCAAGATCAACCAGTCAACCAATTTCACCAAAAAAAAGTACCAACCAACTAGGAACCCGTTGTTTGTGAGAAGAATCATAGACAGCAATGTCATCTTCATCACTATGAGGCTCTATGGGCGTGGACGGGGCAGACTTTGTAGAAAAGCCCCGAGATGATGGCCGAGGAATCAAAATATGCTGCTTGAGAGGTGGTTCCAACAATCGGCTTGCTTCCGACGGAAAATCAATAGGGCTTGCCGGAAGATCGTCAGCGGAAGGTACTGAAGACTCAGGGTGTTCAACAACAATACCAGGCGATTTCGGCCCTGGTACGACATCCCGTACACCACGCTTGTTCCGCAACCACTTGGCGATGGGCAATGCCGGTGATGGTGAGGCAACGGATGGCGAGAGGAGCGCCTTCCATTTTGCTTTCGCTTTCTGAGCAGCTGCAGCTAGAACCACATGTCCACCTTCGCCTACAGTCGGATTGGTGCTCAGGGTAGTGAAGAAATCATCGTCTTCGGGCTCTGAAGCGATTCCCTTTGAGTGGGAGGTCCACCTAGACGATGCCAGCGAACGCGATTCGGCATCCTCCCCGTTTTCTTCATCCTCGCCACCCTCTCTCTCGGTCTCGTTACCGTCTATGGGAGAACGCCTGCTACGCCGTCGTTTCGTTTTGGAACGGCTCACCACATCATATTTAAAAGTTGGCGGGAAGTTGATCGGTGCTTCCTTGAATCCGGAAAATGCCGAATTCGTCTCCATCTGCTGTTTCAGTTGATCAAACGCAAATGCCTGCGAATAATCTGTGGGCAGATGTTCTCAGCCCAAACCGTGGACAAAGAAGGAATCACAAAGAGATACGTACCATGTCGAGAAATCAGCCAGTCCGCATGCAATCGGGTAATGTCTAATCGGAAATTCAAGTCGCCGCAGAGAAAGGTATAGTCAAATCTGTCCGTGATATCTGATAGGGTATAAGATCACGCTGGATGAGATCCATTTAAAGACATATTTACCTTCTCTCTGTGTTCTGGGATCATCTGGCTGCAGAAAGTCGTCCACTGCAAGCTCAGCCTAGAAGCAAGTTAACAAACTAGAACCATAGCACATCACCAAATACCGACCTTGATCTTTGATAAATTTGCGAGCCGATGATTAACTTTGCCTTCGTGCGCTGCAAACGACGTCACTGAAATGAATTGTAGAAGTAATACCTTACACACCGGCCAGGTGGGCGTTCAAGAACAAGAAGGTGGAACCATCAATTTTGAGGCTGATGCCGACTCCTCCTTTGTTACCAACACGTCCGCCGATTAAACCAGCAGTGACAGCTGATTTCGAGAAACCTGCAAAAGGTGTGAGCGAGTAAATTCCCAGGTGGGCGTAAACCTGCCTTCAACTAGGTCGCGCAAATCTCTGTGTATGTAGATTGAAAGGTATAGACCCATCATCCGCTCCTTCACCAGAGGTACATAAGGACCCATTTCCGACTCTTTAACGGTCACGCGACGATGCAGAGAATGGCGCTTTGGAGAAGCCGTGATGTCTTTGAGGGCATGTTCTGCATGTACCTGAGGATTCGCCTGCGTTCGATGGCACAGCCAGTGTTCAAGCATAGACGTCCAACCATTGTGGTGGTAGTTGACCACAATTTCGTCTGCAAGGTCGTCCGAGCTTTTCCACCCACGATTAACCTCATCTCGCTCCCTGTCCTTGCGCTTGAGACTTTGCAAATGGGGTAGGTGTTTCTCGTGATCCCTGTCATCACTCTTATCTCTGTCCTTCTCCTTGTCGGACACTCCAAGTTTGATGCCAGCACCAAGACCCATGGGTATACCTGCAGAACCATCCATAACTATGCACAGGTCATGGATGAATATCCTTACCGGACGAGCTTGGGCATTCTTGCCCTGCTCTTGAAGGAAGTCAATTTGGTAGGAATGCAAAGAAACTGAATCACTAACACCACAACGAGATGGTAAGGATGTACAGGCTCTGTAGAGAGTACAGGGAAAGTTGGGACGTCATGTTTGTGGTTGCCGTGTGGAGATACGTCACCGAGCAACTCTTCCAAGTCACCCTATGGGCCAATGTAGGTAAATTTGGGACCATGTGACTTTATGCTTACCTTTGGAAGTGAGTCGTGCATATTCCATGTCAATATCCTAATCTTGAGAAACTTTGGATGCTTCCGGGCAGATGGGAGCTTTGGTGACGGAAGGTCATTCTGAGGGAAAGATGGTATAGCCGCTGTCCCAGGAGAGGCGGGAAACAGGGACTGTAATCTCGCGAAAACAGTCTGTTGACCTAGACGGGAACGCTCAAATCGGGCAAAACGCGACGAACGAGCCGGGAGTACCTGGACGTGCTAAACGAGGTGGTTGAGGTATAAATTGAGGCTGCTGGGGGACGTTTGCGAGCATTGTATGCCCCAAAATCGGGCCTTATGGCCTGTTCTTAAGGCTCGATGTCAAGGCAGTGGTTCAGAAGAAAAGAAAGGGAACATGAGCGGTGAATAGCAGTCATGAACCCGTTGATTGGTTGTACTGATTATGTAACGATGCTCCCTTCGCGTAGGCCCGTCGGTGACCAGCGCGATTCATCATATCCTGCATTCTTCAAAACGTGGTTGACATTGGCCACCCTGTTCCCAAGGTGATGGCACCCGTGTCTTCCACCCTTGGCCCAATAGGCATTATGAAATGCGCCTAACCACCCTTTTAACCATCTAGCTAGTACAGCCAGGAGGCAATGCGTAGACGGAGGCAAACGAGGCAAGGAGAATGATATGCGAGGATGATGTGGGTAAAAGGAGCGCCTTTTCATGACGAAGTCGTGTTCGGGTCACCGCAGTGGATGGAACCATTAAGAACGCACGTCAGCTGGCTGTCCAGAATAAATTACACAAAGTCTAGAAGCAACGCCGCACAGACCACGACCACCTCCACATTGGGGACACACCGCCATTCCCTGCCTCAAAGATAGCTTGACATCGTTCTGCTATCTTCTCGAATCCTTCTTGAAGTACTCGCTGTTTATTGCGGTTGCCTGTGCCATATCAAATATAGTCTCTCCTACACCAAGAAAACGCTCGGCGAGGGAGCGGAGGGTTGGGTCTGAGATCCTGTTCGTCTCGACGCTAGAATCAAGCAGGTCAACCTGAGAGAATGAAGAAGGAAGATGAAACTCACGTAAACCCACTCGAACGTCGAATGCCAGCAATGACTGTTGATACTAGTATGGCATCCGTAGCATAGTGAACAATGCGACCAAGAGCCATGTTGTGATGCAAGAAAGCTTGTTATGAATGAGCTCGAGAATGTTGGCAGTGAGAGTGCTGGGACCGGTCCAAGTCGGCTCAGCCAACGTAACTAGAATAGGCAAGTCTCCTAATGCACCGTCACACGAGGTATGTACCAACTGTATTAGACATGTTGGATGATCTGCCAAAATCAACAGTAAGTCGCCAAGCTTTGTGCAGAGTCGATATTTATCATCGGATGCATCCCTTCCGATGGTTGGTGATGAACATAATTTTCAAGGGCGAGATCTCAGTGAAGACTTTGAAGATGGTTCACGCAGATGATTCGATTTATCTAAAATGTTGGGTACCCTACGTCTTGTGGGAGCTCATCGCTTTCGCTGTTCCTTATTTCCCCTTGCCTGGTAGATGACCATTGATCAATCATTAGATTGTTTAAAAGGGGCTCGGTAAGAAGGAAATGGGCATTCTCTCACCATATATTTAGATTCTATTGTTCCGAGTCATATGCGGCGTACAAGCGGAGCGAGGGAGCGAGGGTTGTTTGCGTGTGTTTGCGTATATTTACTTATTCAGCGCTGGGTTTAAAAAGCAGACACGCGGCACAACGCGTCTTAATCATCGCGTCTTGTCTCCCATATTTTGCCACTATGAGCATGTAAGTGCTATCATCCTCTCAGTATCAATAACGCACTTGTTCATGGGGTGACTAGAGGAAGGACATACGGACATATTCCCAATATCCCTTTTGGCACCACTTTCAGCTCTAGGTATATTCACCCTTTTGATGGTAGTGCCTGGTTTCTTATTTAGTTCGGTTTGCAGGCGCGAGCTTTCTGAATCTGGCGTCCATGCACCGACCATGGCAGGAATCTCTGGAGACTCCAGCCCAAATGGTGGTGCCTTCTCGATCTGTCTTTCTCAAGGATACGAGGACAATGTAGATAACGGAGAGAGAATGTACGTAACTTTTGACTCCATCTGGAAACACGCGTCCTCATTGTTGTAGCATTTACGTCGGCTCAGGTATGTTTCAATGCAATAACCAACAATGTCCAAATGACACGTGTATCAGGGGGACAGAATCAGCGCTTGGTACGCCTCTTCCTTACGCACAAACTTCTTGCTGCTAACGCTCTCCAGGAACAAACTTCAGATCAATCGTTCGATGATCCCCCAAATAAATCACTACAAGTGAGCTCCTTAATAAATTGTATGTATGTCGTGCTGCACATCCCCTCAGATCTCTTGCGAAACAAAGCGGCCTGTTCGAGTGGTGCGAGGCAAAAATAATGTCAGTTTTTACTCGCCATCCGAAGGGTGAGGTAGTACCAGTGTTGATGGTTGCGCAAGGACTCACTTTAGTTGACAGGTACAGATACGATGGACTGTATGTTGTGGATAAAGTAAGTACAATGCTTGCCTCTCTGTGCACCTTCTTATTTCTGCACAGGCCGAGATGAGAGCTGGGAAGAGTGGTTTCCAGATGTGTTTCTTTGAACTTAGGGTATGGCGTCACAATCTGCCAGTTTCAATCTGTTGATATTTCACCACCAGAGAATCAGGGAAGAGGGTGATAGTCCTCTTCCCCACCGACGCCTGCTCAATGGTAGCAAACTGAAAAGGATGAACAGAGGATTCAAAATCAAATGATGTGTACATTCTTGCCTTGTTCCCTTTGCTTTCGATGCTTTTCAATCTGATCATGCTATCGATGTATCACATTGACACCCCACCCATTACAGTAATTCTAATGGCTGGATCCAACTTACGTGGATCGGGGTATATATATCAACCAGTGTTCCAATGTAAACTAATGAGATGATTTTTTGGGAGTGGAAACATACACGTAGTCCCCGAAACCCAAATGTGATGCGTTTGAAGTGATGATCGGTAGGGTAAAGCAAGATCTCGGGCGAGAAAGGACCAAGACAAGACAAAATAACATATGAAGAATCAGGAAACCGCAGTAGACATCATCGCGGAACTAAACGACCGTAGTTGTGAAAGACTGAACTGATGGAACGTCCTGCATAAGCAGTATAATGTACAATCAGATGTACCATAAAAATCGACGAAAAGACTGACCACCAATGATATGCACATGGACAGACAAATTTGTGCGCATTTGGGTCATCTACAAGGTTAGAAAGTCGGCAGAGTGCATCCTCAATACTCCTCCATAATTCCTCCATCCTCGTCAGGAATACTGACGATACTCTGCGGACGCGGCTTCACAAGTGAAGCGCCTTCAAGCAGGTTAACGATATCTTCAATTTCAATTCCGGAAGCAGCAGGTTCTACTTTGTAACTTTCCCCGTTACTGATTACTTCGCTAGCATGTGATTCAGCGGGTTCGGCGGCGATGTCATTGTGAACTTCCAGACGGACTTGTTCATGTTCATGCACAGCCTCCTCCTCGGGAAGGCTCTGCGCTGCATGATCATGGCTGTGAATCCCTTCGACAGAATGATCGTCTGCATGCTGCTCAAGATGAACCCCAGGGTCAGAATGCACATCCTCGCCTGCTGCAAGATCGTGCACTGCATCCTTGACAACTTCTGAGTGGCCGTGCGTATCTTCTGGTGAACCCACGTCCGAAAAAGTGACGGTCCCTGACTCATGCCCATTCTCTACATGACCAGCCACCAACTGATCCGAGCCGCGGCAAGGCTCGGGGGAGACAGAGGCAGGAGCAGACTTGATTCCCTCCTTCATATCGGCCTCCCTCGGTTTTGCAGGTGTGCGCCCGACCTTGAGCTTCGACGGCCTCAGACCATGAGCGCCAGATGAGGCGGTTCTTGCAGGGCTTGGTACAGCGGGAACTGGTGTGCGCGCTTTGGACAAGGAAGCAGCAGTAGGCTTACTGAGCCTCTGTGCTGCATCGCTACTCAGGGTCGCTTTCTTAACGGGTGGTGGGGGTGGCGGCGGGGCATTACGAGAACGCGCAAGGGAAGCAGCGGTAGGAGCGAAAAGGCCGGAAGATGGCGTTTTCGGTCTCGAAACAGGCTGGTTTTGTGCGGCTGATGACTTGGGACGTGAGGGGGTGGATGGTGCGGTTCTGGGAACTGGCCGGGCTTGGCGTGTCGTAGAGGGATTTGATACAACAGACTGGCCAGTATGTTGGGGCCGGAGAGGCTGCGAGACAGATGACTGGAGAGACGACTTTGGAGGAGGTGAGGTGACTGAAGACTTGGTAACAGAGGAACGGGGTTTTGCAGGGGATGCTTGTGTCCGCCGCGTTCCCGCAATTGGAGTCGACTTGGTAGTCATAATAGGCTTTGCTTTGGATGGAGGGGATAATGCTGGCTCCGGGGATGCAGGGGTTGGAGTGGTGGGGATATCTGCGGGTGGAACAGGGTCTGGCATGGGCTGAGGGCTCACGGCGGGAGATTTGGACATGATGGGAGAAGGTGAACTGGGGAGTGTGGGTGCGGCTGGTTTAATATCAGCAGATGCCACGAGTTTGGGTGGCCATTCCAGCTTCTCCTTGATTTGTTCTTTCGCGGCATCGCCGGCTATTTGTGACGAGACGCTTGAGCTGCGCGGGACCACAGGGACGGTGGGAGGAGCTTGACGTTTTCCCTGTTGCTCAAAGCGGCCGATGAGATTGGCGACACTCTGGCGTGGTCTCTCGTCGGGCAGAGGCCTAAGAGTGGGATGCAAAGTTCAAAATGTGAGATCGGACGAGGAAGAGGACTAGGACTAACATCTCGCACTCTCCTGAGGTTCAAGAAAAAAAGGAAGGAAAGAAGGAAATACTTGTAGCCTCGTTTGTATCTGCGCAAGCTTGAGCAGGTTGAAATGTGGGTCAGAGCAATGGTTGCGGTTGCCGGTCAAAGTTGAAAGCTTTGACAATCCAACCCGGTTTTGGTAGCGGTATAATTGAATGAAACAATACTATTGCAGTACAACACAGCATCATTTCACTCAGCATCAATCCAGCTCTCTAACGCCGCCTTCAACGCAGCTCTCGACGTCCCTGTGTCCCAAAAATGCCCAGAATCCGTCATCGTTACTATCCTCAACTGTGCTCTGACACCCTCTGTCGCCTTGAGCGACTCGGTCCAGTTGTCATACTGGGAATGGCTCGTAAACTCATCCCGGTCTCCATGAACGATAAGCAACCGTGTGCGGACATCATGCAACAGGGATGTCAGCGCTGAAGAGTACATTTTCGAGTGGAACATGGTCAACAGTGTCCTCGGTCCAAGAGGATACGAGAGCAACACATAAGAAGTCTTGATGTACGAGGGCAAGACAGGGTGTAGCGTCACTATCAACGACCCATGAGAATACCCCTAGTATTCATCATATCATTTCAGTTCGACGTGAATTGGATGCAACGACGAACGATAAAGGTCACGGAGTCGACATGCGGATGTCTCTCCAGGAAATGCTGGACTAGGGCTTCTAAATCGTCACCTTCTGTCTTTCCGGTGAAAGACGGCCAGCCGGTTGATTTTCCGACTCCACGAGAGTTGTAGCACACCACATAGAAATCATTGTCTTGCAAAGTCTTGACAATCATCTGGACAGTCCTACAGTATCCGAGCTCCTGACAAGGGTAGCAAGCGAATAAAAGCGCGCTGTACTCACCGGTCGTACATACATCCACCAAGTCGTGACCATGGGTGAAGGCAAAATGCAACTCGGGTGCATCGTTCTTGCTCTGAGATGGCGACCTCGAGCGCAACACCTGTCTTGAGCGGCACAATGTCTTGGGATACTGTTATAACCATCACTAGCAGAACATTGCAGTACTATGACTAACACTATGACACTAGTTCTTTCTTTCTCAGACCGAACACCGACCTCGATATTGATCCAACCAATTGGGTGCCTTGCCCTTCCCATCAACAAGCTAAACGGTCTGGGGTTTTCGTCGAAGCCATACAAGTGGATTCGCTACTCTATAGGAGTTATCGTGACCTATGTGCCAACGCGACTCGCCTGCTGTTCCCGTCAACTACAACTCTGGACTCTCGGCCACATCAATGAATCTATACCACACCACCGCTGAAGAAAAACAGCGCATGTTTGCTATCGGTCCCAAGATGGCTCACACAAGGGTTGTAACTTCCACTGGGACGAGCACGGGATGCTTTCCGCCATGATGTGGAGGTGCATGATATGACTTGCGCGGTGACAGAGGCTCCGGCTGTAATTTGTGATGCTGCGCACATTCTTCCCCACATTGTAGACACCATCGATGACGTTCATAACCGTCCGTTTGTCTTTCAACTCACACATGTTTTAATGGGACAATCTACTGCGTTCTTAAAGGTGAGTTTGTTTGATCTGGTTACAGGACTTGGTCGGAAGCTAACAGTCTTTTTTGAGCAGACGCCCAACTTTGCTATGGATACAACCGAAGTTGATCCGAATGCAAGCACTATCAACGAAGAAAGATTGACCTGCCACCTTTTCGACCGTTCCTTCCAGCGGCATATTGCACCCTCTGGCCAGACAATCCGCGTCCCTTTCAAACACGCCAAGGAGTCTAACACCCACGCCCCCAGGTGGCCTCCCACTTCCCTCTTCGAGGCCGTCTATGTAAGCGCAGTGGTATATCACTTTGGTGTCATTCCAATAGATCTCTTCAAGAAATGGGAGGCTGAATTTTTTTGTCCCGGTGGGGTCAGCAAGGTAGGGAAAACAGATGACAAGCGACGACATGAATTCCTGGAGGAAGTCCTTAGCGCCCCTGACAACTCGAACGCTGAACTTCATATTCATGTACTAGTTAATTCAAGTGGAGACCCACGGTGACCAACAGCAGAATTAGTTTAATAGTACATGTGCAGATGGGCCAATAAAACTTGAAAGCACCGTAATCACACCTTATACTACAGTACGTACGCTATGTAAGTTTTTGTACGGAAGGGTAACTCGTCTCACACTACATGGCAGAGACTCTCTTGTCCCTTTTGCTCGTCAACTCATCTGCAAAAGGACCCAGTGTGGTCTTCAGATGGCCACCAATACCCGAGTCGTCATCTAGGCTCATCCGTCCCTTGCCTCATATCTGTGGATCAGAGCTCGACAACCCATGGAGGGCAGCTCATCACTCCGCCTTTGAACGATGCAGTCACTCCCAGCACGACCTTCCACGGGACGCGGATGACTATGTATGGCGGATGCCTTCTGGAATACGTGACAGAACAAAGTCTTTTTCCAGAAATACACCCTCGTCTGGTCGCAATTCTCCCTCAAATGGGGATTCGATCGATGATGAGTATGAAGAGGGGACAATGGTTGACGAATACCACACCATCTTTGACTATCCAACGCAGTTCTTATCCAAAATGCTGTGTCCGCAGAGAGCCCTTTGTCACCAGAAATTTGAGCTCATCATCGATAGTCTGGCATTTATTGGTCATCCGGTCTCAGCAGACGACAATGGGTCTTGGTGCTTCAAATCAGAGAAGAGCAAGTCCAGTTCCAGGGGAAGAGGTTCACGAAATCGCGATACCGATGACAACGTATCCGAGAGGTCTTTCAACGGGGAATTACGCCCTTCGCCTCAAAGTCGTAGTTCGTGGCTGCACATGTTCCATTTCGTTCTCGTACTGGATTTGCCCGATCCTTCGTCATCCGCAACTGGCAATATTGTCAAATACTTCCATGCAATCTACGAGCAGATTGCGTTCACAGTCACGGCAGTACTATTCCAAGAACAGGTGCTCTCCAACTTCGTGGAGACAGAGTGTGACATCTTGGGTGCCCTAGAAGCGGAATACATCGCCAAAGGTATTGAATTTGTGAGATCCTAGTCAAGGTAGCTAACTGTGTTAGGCGAGGCTTTCTCCAACTTTGTTTCCCATGCCCTTCAAGTTTCTTCTATTGCGGCAGCCATGAAATCGCTCTTTGAATCTATCAAGTCATCCACAATGGCGTGCATCATGCTTAATAACCTTCCCTTGGAGCTACAACTCCCTCCTTATCTAGACCACCTTCTACATAACGAAGAAGAATATGAGCTGGACTTTGTAGACCACCAAGAAGACGAGGACGAAGCAAGGGTGTGGGGTCCCGATCTTAGTTTCGGATGGCATCTGCCTGCGCTAACTCCATGGAAGAGCCTGCTTCTTCTTGACGCTGACGACGCTCTCGATCCATACACAAATCTCAGGGGCCCACACGTGAGACCTGACGAGAGGGATTATGCAGACCGTCTAATCAAGTTTCTCGAAACTGCCTCCGTTACGCTCTCGTATGTTTGCTTTCTTTAGTCTTAACCCTCTATAGTAACGTTCACACTCCAAAGGCTTGCAGACATGGCGAGTCTACTGGACTGGGACCTAGAATCAGAAGTATTTCCAGCAGTCCGTTGGCTTGTTCATCACAGAAGAGCGAAACTTGTGGACGTCGTTCACAACGGTTTAAAAACCATTTTTACTCTACCTCCCAAGTTTCATACTCCGTACGTGAAATTGCCTTTCTTGCAAAAAAAGAGACTTTCATCTCAATTCTCTATATCAAGACTGTCTCAATTGGCTGCCGAATTTAAAGGGATGTTTCCACAGTCTATCATTCCACCTCTTCCGTCTCTCCTCGCAACCATTTCGGCAGCCAGTTCCAAACAAACCGATAATCATTTCTTTGCTGCTGTCGTACGTTCCAAAGAACACATCCCTCTGTATCACGACATTGTACTCTGGATGCTGAAGCACGATCTCTTATGTACCGTCCATCTCCACGTACGAATTGTCGCGACGTCAGAGCTCAAAATTCGTGTTCGTGAGGCTCATGAGCGGAAACTAGAGCGACTACGAGCTCGCGGGCGCAGGCCAAGCACACTTCTTGATACCGAATCATCCGTGGATAAGAGACCCGTTTCATGGATGCCATTGTCACCAAAGAGAGCACGACGTTACACCAGACGTATACCTTCCATCGAATCGGAGCTAGGTAGTGAAGGCGTCAGGTCGTACGTGGATCAAGAACAGGACGAGGAAGATGTCACGGAGGAATCTGACGAGGACAATGTTGGATGGGGTACTGCTGAGGACACTGTCTCTCCATCTATGATAAGTGATCCGGGAACCGCGTCTCCGTTAGAACGCAGGTGGCTCGCCGCGATGTCAGAAGGCAAGGAGGAACACATTGCAAGGCGATTTGAATTGTAAGCATTAGATCCGCAGCTGGGCGACAGTCTAACTTGCATTACAGAATCAACCAATATTTTGACGGGAAGCGCACTGACGATGAGATTCTCTACCGGGCAGAGATATCAAGAAAACAACTTCGTGAAGTATTGCATCATTACGAAGAATATGTGCGCTTTCCTCACTGCTTGACATCCACTTGGTTTAACTCTTGTGCAGTTGCAAACATTCTTACATCCAGCATAACTCTCAAATAGCACCATTGTCGCGCGGTTTGTTATACGTAATCCCTGTGTACCCATCCAAGGAAGCGTGCTGCTTTGCTACAGTCAAAGAAACCCTTCCCTCCATTCCTTATCCATTCTTTCTTCACTGGAACGTCTGGAAAGTGCCTTTGCTTTAGTTCCAACCAGTCTTCATCAACTGCAATGTGAGGTGCAACGATGAAGAACTGTTCATGTCCCCTCCATTCGTCATTCTCCACTGTTACAGCCCTCACAAACGCCTCTGCAGACGAGTCTTCTTGGACGTAACTCCAGAGGTCACCAATTGATTTCTCGTCGCTCCTCAGGAGGGCTTGAGTCCTCGATGGGATTGACCAGTGAAGTCGGAGGCTAGCCAGTCGCATGTTTGGGTACCTTCGAACGATCGTATCGGCTTGCATCTCAGCGACCCTGCAAGATGTACACATATCTTTCCATGAGATCAATCCATTTTCAACAGCATAGCAACAAAGGGTTTCACAATTTCGAAAGCCCATACGGTTCGTCCGGGAGCGTTGGATGAAGCTCGTCTACCGGGAAATAATCGAACTGGGGTTGAACACTAAAGACGCCACGGAGAACGTTCACGGATGACGCCTGTGCCACGCGCTCTATCCCGAGCTGTGAAGCACGCTTCAGCTGGACATACTCCGAATAGGGGTAACATCGAAACGACTTGCCTCTGCAGCAGCGCGTAACACGTTCCAAGAGATCACCACATTGCTACGCACAAATGGGGTGTGTTCATCACCCCAGAGCAACGGTGGCGATATGATATCTCACCAGTTGTGTGTGTTGACTTTAAAGTCGATCGGGTGCCTAATGCCAGCGAGCTGTACGATGGCGTCGCATCCTTGGAATGCCTTGAGAGCTTCTTCAAAGTCGGACAGGTCTGCGGGGACGAAGGTAAAGTGTGGGTCATGGCGGAACTCGGTGTCTTCTTTGGCGACCTTGTCGATTCCAACGACGATATGGCCTGTCTTGAGGGCCCTTATGACGACACGTTGGCCAACGGAACCGTTGCATCCAGTCACTGCGATCTTCATCGCGTAGTTGGGGAGATCAAGCGGGTTCCCTGGTGACCTTTAAAGTGTCGTGGAGCCTGAGAGTTGTCGGGGGAATCGCGTCATATCGGTAACACCTCTGGGCAAAAATACAGCGTCGCTTGACCACCTGACTTCAAAGGGCTCCCGCTCATAAAACACTACCGTTCGAGTATGAATAAACTCGAAATTTAAAATAAACCATCGTCAGACAGTTTTCTCAAAGGCCTCAAGACTGAACAGAATTGCAGACCGTCACAGTACATGATGCAGATACAAATACAATCCGTACCTCACAGCAACTTTTATCGCTGCATATCATTACCGTTACAACTTGGAGCCGGAGATGGCATCGTTGTATCGCTTTTCACCCTCCTCCCAATTGACGACGTTCCAGATCTTGTCGAGATACTGAAAACATGGGTGGTACAAATTAGTTGGGCATTTCGCGAACGCATATATTCACTGACCGCAGCCCTGGCATTAAAGTATTGCAAGTAGTACGCATGCTCCCAGACATCGATACCAATGATGGGGACATGACTGAGAAGAGGGTCTTGATTAGGCGTAGTGACGACCTCGAGGACCTTTGTCTTGGGATTCCAGCCCTACGAGTGTGTTGGAAGAAAAGAAGACTGCATCATCGTGCGAAACGTACAAGCCAACCCCAGCCAGAGCCTTGAATGGCCACGGTGACGGCATTGAACTCCTTGATAAAGCTCTCGACGGATCCAAAGTGATGCTTGATGGCATCTTTCAGAGGCCCATCTTTGAGAGTACCACCGTTGCCCTTGACATGCGTGCCATCCGGGGCAGGTGCGAGGTTCTTCCAGAAGAGTGAGTGGTTGATGTGACCACCGCCGTTGAAACGAATGGCAGACTGAAGGGCGATGCGCTCTTTAGGGGTAGTGGCCCTGGCATAGTTACTCTCTGCAGCGTTGAGGGCATCGACATATGTCTTGTGGTGCTTGTCATGATGCAGTCTCATTATCTCCGCGATGATGTATGGCTCGAGCGCATCGTTGTTGTAAGGGAGACCGGGAAGGGTGTGTGGGCCAGACATGGTGTTGGTCGTTGTGAAAAAGACAGGCGAGTCACGCTGACTCTGGGCGTTGTCCTGCACAGCATGACATGTCTAGGCGTCAACTACCCGATCAGGAGGGATAGCCTAGAGCATATCCCATACACTTTCCTCGCATGCCGGGCGGTGGTCTCCAATAAGCAGCGGCCGGTCTCTCTTTCACTGGCTTTCGACGCTTCTTTCCTCGAATTTTTTTCTTGTCGAGGCCGGATATCACAGGCAAGACAGTACAAGACAGCCGGGGCTCGTGTGGTGACGGTACGGCCTGTGGATGTCGAGCCTTGGCTCGTTTTGTTGGGCGAACCTCTTCAGTGACGAGAAAAGGAGGTAAAGGAAAGGGTGTGTTGGAGAGCGGTACCTTGGCTTCAACGGTAACATGCTACGCAAGTTAGAATATAACACGACCACTATGTCATTGAGTACAACCTTGGGAACGACCTGTCCCGTCGACACAGCGGCTCTTATTAAACTTTCAGATTCCACCGCGACGGACAGCGCGCGAAGCCTGCGCACGTTGGCTTGCGTTTCGTCATCCTCGCAGACGGGCTCTCTCGATCTGGCGAGATAATGAATCACTCCGAGAAGCTCAAGGGGGGTAGACACATACACTGGAGGCGGTGGTGGCTTGGGGTCTAAAGAGATGTGTTGTGGATGTCTCATGCTAGATACGAGACGGATTACTAGCGAATGCATGATAACCGGCGTTCCTCGGTGTAAAAAAAAAGGCTTTACCGAGTTGACTGTCCCCGCTTTCGCAACCCTCTGCTGTCTTTCGATGCTTTTTAGTTTTTGATAGACTAGATGTCTCTGCAAGGACATCTCCCCAAGTGTCTCGAAGCATGTTGTCCAGGTCACGTTTGAGGGATTGACTAGCCTCATCATAGACCACAGAAGTATGCCCAACTCGTTCAGCAATCTCTGAGCGAGAGGTATTTTCTACATCCTGCGAGAGCGAATGTGGATTGGCGAACTTGGGCACCATCCCGAGTCCGTCGAGCAAGGTCAAAGTCCAAGGTTGTTGTGATTTGTTACCCAATCAAGCCTTGGTGTCTCGCAACACAAAATGAGCGACGAAGACCACTTGCACGGCTTCTCTACCGATGACGACGACTCTTCCGATGAGGAGGTTATCGTGGAAGACGGCATTGATGTAGGAAAACTGCCTACGGTAGCCAGGGACGATGCAACAGTGCAGAAAAAGCTGGAGCGCGCCCAACGGCAACAAGTACGTCCGCCTACCCACGTCTACCCGCAATACGCTCATCACACCCACAGAAACACGATAGAGGCGTCATCTCGATCAGTCGTCTACCCCATGGTTTTTACGAAGATCAACTCCGTGCCTACTTCTCGCAGTTCGGCGAGGTGCTGCGTCTACGCGTATCCCGGAATAAAAAGGTCGGTATGTCGTTCCTCTCTTGCTAAAGCCCCACGGCAACGTCCTCTTTAGACTGGAAAGTCGAAACACTATGCATTCCTCGAATTTGAATCGTCCTCCGTTGCACAGATCGTCGTGGAGACGATGGATAACTACCTGCTCATGGGACATATACTCAAGTGCAAGGTGATACCCAAGGATGAAGTTCATCCAGAGTTGTGGGTGGGTGCAAATCGAAAATGGAAACCGATCCCCCGAGATCGCATAGCCCGGGTGCAACACAACAAGGTGAACTCGAGTACGTTTGCAAATATATCGAGCTAACATTTTCTATGACACCAAGTCTCGAACGGAGGAGAGCATTCAGAGAGCAGAAAAACGGCTGATGAAACGTCAAGAGGAGCGCAAACGTAAGCTGGAAGAGGTTGGCATAAAATACGACTTTGATGCTGTCGCATATGTGAGTGCATTGCATGATTCCTTAAGAGAAAAATTGACGAATGCTAGAAAAAGAAGCCAAAGTCTTTGTAGGCACAAAAGTATGCATACCAATGTACTTCGATCTTCTATGAATCAGTACCTGCAAGTCTGTTAGTCTGTCGCTTCCATCTGCACTGTGGACCTTTCAATGTCTCTGCCGTGTTCACGTGCGTTGCCCAAAGACAAGTTGTCAGGTACTCAATTATGGCAACTCCAACTCCAGGTCTGTCAGTGCTACATTCATGGGCTAACAACGAAGGTCCAATGAGAGTGCGAGATGGGCATTGCAGATTACAAGGTATTTAAGCGAGTTCCGCGACCAAGAGATCAGAATATTTACAAGAGCGAGTCCAAAATTAGGCTTTCCATCGCTAGGCAGTAACAGCTCCAGAGATGTATGAGTCCTGGTCCTCGTTGGAGAGATCCTCGAGGGTTTTTTGCTTGGTCTCAGGAAGCAGTAGCGTGGAGAAGATTCCTGTCAGCATAAAGAAGGCAAATATTTCCATTCTACGGACAGAGACGTTTAGATGGCAATCAGAACTGAATACGGATGATCCTTACATGTGCTGGATGAATGCATTCGTGCCGCCGACGTTGACCAGTTGACCGAAACCTAATTCCGCAATCACAGCACCGAGCTTGCCACTTGCTGCGGAAATACCATGTGCGGTCGAACGATAGCGGGTGGGGAAGGCTTCTCCAGGTACAATGAAGGTCGTTGTGTTGGGACCAAAGTTCTGGAAGAAATTGGTGAGACAGTAGAGGAAAACGAAAGCATTTGTGCCAGCCGTCGTGGCAACAAGCTTATCATAAGCAAAGCCTTTGGGAAAGGAAAAAAGAATGAGTGCACACCGCTGGAGGCCAGTTTGGTGACATACCCATGATGATAAAGAGAATGGTGAGGACGCAGAAACCCATGAGTTGAACTGGCTTGCGACCCCAGGAATCAATAACAAGGAAGGTAGCCCAATATCCGGGAATAAGGCCAGCGACGGAGAGAATTAAATTTCCAACGCAAGCATTGTAAAGAGTCTGGTAGACATAAAGAGGTGTGCCTTTTGTGGCAGTACCACCACCGAATTTGATTGCAGTCAAGATTACAGAGCTGTTGAGACCGAGACCGTAAAAGGCAATCTAGAGAGACGTTCAGAACGGATTGGCGACGAATGTGTTTGACTGACATCGAGTGCAAACCAAGAGTAAGCTGTGCCGAGGAGAACCTTGCCGTTTTCCCATTTGGAGAAGTGAGCAATAAAGTCAGCACGGCTTGCGCGAGGTGCCTTGACGCGCTGGGATACAACCGCATCATCGTCCTCGATGTACTTGCCGGTGGTGAGAACGTTCTCGATGTCTTGTGCGGCCTGTTCAACGTTGCGCTCAATATCCATCGTGAAACGGGGGGTTTCGGGAATGGTGAGACGGAAGTAAAGGGCGATGACACCGGGAACACAACCAAGACCGATGAGGAGACGCCAAGTGTAGTCGACGGGAACCTGACAGGGGTAAGGGGCTTTGAGGATAGCATCCTTGTATGCAGCAACGACGATGATGCCGACGAGAGAGGAGACTAGTGAGGAATTAATTAGAGCGAAATGAGGTCTAGATGACCAATGTACCGAATTGGCCCCATCCCTGGAAGGCGAATACGGCGGTCATGAGACGACCACGAGAGCGAGTAGCGGCAAACTCGGATGAAATGATGGCACTTAATGGGTAGTCTCCACCGATGCCAACGCCCATCTGACAAGGTAGCGGTAAGGAAGTGCGGATGCACTGGACGTGATAGAAGAACTAACGATGAAACGCCAGACGATGAGGGCACCGATGATGCCAACAGCAGGAGCCTGGCCGGAAAGGGCCTGACCGAAGGTCGCGATGATCATGATCATGAGCTCAATACCATCTAGAAAGTTAGAGAATGAAATGATGAAGAGGGAGAAGGGGGAGGCAGAATTACTGACACATCCGCTTACGACCGACGAGATCAGCAAGCCAACCAAAGATGAGTTGACCAAACAGGTTTCCGACCGGGGTGGCAGCCTTGACACCAGTGGATTGCCAAGTAGAGAGTACAGCTAAACAGGAGGTTGAGCTGAGCGAAATGGAGAAAGGAAGATAGACATACCGTCTTTACCATAGACATAGTTGAGCATGGAAGCGGCGATACTAATAGCGAATATGTCGTAACTAAAGCAAAGTCACGTGACCGCGTATATGTGGGGAAAATGAATGGGAACATACGCATCGGTAAAGAAGCCGACACCAGCGACCAAACAGACTTTCACGTGGAACCAACTAGAGAAGGATAAGATTTGAAAGAGATGATAAAAAGAAAGATGACACACGAGAAGGGTGCATTGTCGATCTCTGCGAGGGCAGCGCGACGGCGTTCGTTAAGAACGATGATATTGGGCTGAGCCCTGGGCTTCTCCGGAAAGGACTCGTGCTCGGAGAGCTGCTCAACTTGAACTGAGTTGGACATTGAGGAGAGGGGATGTACAGGAAGATGCAAATAATGCACCTTATAAAATGGCACAGCGATGGGAGAGTCCTACCTGTACCTTGCACGTTCGTAGTGCCATTCAAATAGCGAGGAACCCGTGCATGACTAATCTGCCCAACCACATGGAGGATTTCCACTTTGTTCCCGTGCTGATGTGGCGGCGGAGTGAGAAGAACGTATATTACCTTTTTCATCGTGTCCCGATTTGGATATTCTCCTGGTGGTCCCATGGCGACCTCTCATCGCCTGCGAGCTCTCGCCCTGTACAAAGAGCTCCATCGTCTCGGCCGGGACTACGACCCTTCGTCAGTCAGATGTCGTCCATCCGCATGCTATGCTTACCTTCTCCAGTTATAACTTTCACGGAAAGCTAAGAAAGCTCTATGAAAGCACGTTCATCTTCCAGCAGGACTTGGCCTGATACTGACCGGCTACACAGAGAATCGGAATCTGAAAGACGAGGCAGAAATTGAGCGAGCACTCGCATTTGGAGAATATATCAAAAACGGTACGTGACATCGAACATGACGGTCTAAATAGACCAGCCTAATTTCCATTAGAAACGCTGGCCTTGTACTCGTTACGCAAATATAGGCACTTGAAACGGATGTACCCTCCCAGCTCGACATCTGATCCGTAGCGTGGGCCTCTCACGTTCCCCATCGCCGTCACTCTCCCAGACGTGTATGGGGCGGGGAGTCTGCGGTCGTTACCATTGCCAAATCCATTAGTCGTGGGTTTCCGCATACTATTTGGACCGCCAGTGCGCATTGCATGTTCATTGATTATAGCATATTTCATACAAATTACTTCTCTACAGCCTCAGATCACAGACATTTCTGCACTGGTCCGCAGTACTGGAAGATGCCACTAAGTGATGAAAAGCACTGCGACCGGCCGATGAGCTCGTCCTAGGATGGCATACTGGATTTCGTCCAGTTAGTTCCACCCAGAACTCCCTTCAGGGACATGTGTAAGACACACTGGCTTGGATACCTGGCATTCCAACGTATATACCAACCCGCCTGCATGCCAGACATGACTTCACGTGATAAGCTCCCTGTACATATATAAGGCGACTACTCTCGTCTTGTAGGATCATCAATTACATACCCCATTCATGCTCTGTTGTTCTCATCTGAAGTGTTGGCACTGAAGTGCCCTTCCACTTTTTTTTTGAGTGTGTGTAAATTGTTGCTCTTCATCACTGTCTGCACTGCATTACTGTTATCAATCTGGCTATCTGTCCTGACTGTATCCTGATCCCATCCCATATTCCAATTCCATATTCTGATTCCATATTCCGATTCTGCTTATCACATCCTGACACCTGTCAAATTGCCATGCCCACACACTCGTGCCTATGTCTGTGCTTGGGCACCTCTTATTGTAGCGCCACTATGTTGCCCCTCCCCGAATCCCTCCGATTCCTCCTCTTCTGCCTCTGACTGTCCCCATCAACTGCCAAAGAACATGATGGGAAAAGTGCAGTTCAAACAAAGTGCAGGAAATAAACCACCTCTGCTCACCACTGGGGATCCCTCACCTGAAGAATTACAGAAATGGGAAACTGGATGTTGTCAATATTTCAAGGTCAAAACCATAGCTGCTGACAGCCAAGTTAGTCACGTCGCCTGGAACCTGCAAGATCCTTGTATCCAAGACTGGTATGACCAAGACACTGACTGTTTAAATGCTCTCCCCTTCAATGACTTCATGATAGAAGTTCACAAAAAATGGCTGTCATCTGATTGGGATACAAAGTTGCATCACAAAATGCTTAGTTCTGCTCAACTAACGGGATCCTTTCGTGATTGGTCTGTGGAAATGCAAAATTTTAATATGGTGTTGTGCAACATGGTGTCCCATCTAAATGATGTTTTGCTCCACTTCCATCTTGAGGTGCATATGCACCCAGACCTTCTGTAACAGAGTGGAATGGCAAGAACCAACTCCAACGAGGGCGGCCTAGCCTCTAGCTAGGATGGCCTGAGTGTCGCCAAGAACGTTAAATACGATGAGGACCCTATAACAGTGGTCAACTGGCAGAAGGAGAGGAATGAGTGGTACTCAAGTATCCCAGGCCCCACTAGGTGGAGGGTAGAACAAATGAATAAGACTGGCTAACCCAGTTGCATCACTACCACTATATATACTACTACAGAAGAGTGCACGGACCAAGCTGTGTACTCTAGGGTAGGTCTAAGATAAAGGAATGTGGTAGCCATGAGGCATGATGTCATAGTGACATCATGGATCTAGACAAAGTCTAGGTTGACCTGTAGGCACGTGATTGTGGGAACTAGCACGTGCCCCTAAGGTACAATAGATAAGATAAACAGTGGCCAAGTCATGTGACCTCGAAAGTGAAGATCATAAGTCCGGGATAAGGAGAATCCAATGAACGTAACGGTAAGTGGTAGTGTCATAGCCCGAACTACAACACCTTCACAGAAAATGCTGCCTCACCCAGCTGCCAGCTGAGGGCAAACTATACACATAGATTGAGGCAGTAACTCTCCTTGATGAAGAAAGAGAGGATGAGACCCATTGGAATTGCCAGCTCCTGGAGGTGATGCTCCATGATGCCCACCCACAGCACTGAACAGCTTCCTTACTGACTACACCAGCTTCTGGAGGTGATGCTCCATGATGCCTGCCCACAGCACCAAACAGCTTCCTTACCGACTACACCAGCTCCTGGAGGCAATGCTCCATGATGCCTGCCCACAGCACTGAACAGCTTCCTTACTGACTACCGCCACAACATGTGCCCCCCATTATGCCTTGTGCTCCAGGCACCTTTGTCCACTTGGCTGCCCTCACACCTGAGGAATGACATTTGCTGATGGATAACGACAGATGCTTGAAATTGTTATAGGATTCGCGATACACGACTACTATAACACTAGGACGCTTATCTTATCTTATCGGGTAGCATCTCATGTGACAACCCCCACAGCTAGGCTTAGAGTCTAGGACCGCATCTAGACTGGTCACGTGACATGACGTCATCGTAGGGCCTGGAGCCATGACCTCATCGGTCTAGGCTATGACATCATTAGTGATGTCATGCCTCACGGTAACCGCATGGACACCTCATGTTACCTTAGTCATCTACTTTAGACCGGCCCTCACACATACAGGGAGCCTCCCCTAAACCGTACCTGTTACGGTCGGTCTGGGTAGGAGCGAACGTAGACCTGGGGACGAGGGGATGTCGACTAAGGGGCTTGCTTATCGACGGAACGAGTCGCGAAGAAGGGCGACCGGAGACAAGGACGAGTCGTGTGGTTAACGACCGGGGACTTCCGCAGGGGCTTCCTGAGGTGGACGAAGGATAGTCGACCAAGGGATAACCTTGTCGATGGGACAACTGCAAAGAAGAGCGGCGGAGACGAGTCGCAAAGAAGAACGACCGGAGACAAGGATGAGTCATGTGGTTAACGACCGGGGACTTCCGCAGGGGCTTCCTGAGGTGGACGAAGGATAGTCGACCAAGGGATAACCTTGTTGATGGGACAACCGCAAAGAAGAGCGGCAGAGACGAGTCGCAAAGAAGAACGACCGGAGGCGAAGGTAGAACGACGAGTGTCCACTCAAAAGTAGGACGGGTGACTTAGAGAGCGATTGACGAGTGAAGGAAACAAAAGTGCTATTCCAGGTAGGTCTAGCTTAGGGAATACAAGGTATTGACGGCAGGGTTTATATACCTAAAGGG
>JBBPLC010000092.1:0-79918 GCA_038089535.1 Hemileccinum rubropunctum
CAACGCTTGATGGCGCGATCATTTTCACCGCAGTCCCACGCTCAATATCCGACGCAACAGCAGCTGGACGTACGGTTATCTCAGAGGTCGCAGGCGACGATAATGGCGGGGAAGTCGCCGGGGGTGTTTGTGCAACAGGCACGGCAGGCGGCGATTGAGACGGTGGTGGGAATCGGAAATTACGATCCATCGTGCCATTACTCTTGTGCCGTGTTTCTGACCCGGGTGTCGACTTCTTCGGTATGGCGCTCTCCGCCTTGGCCTCTTCGTCCGGTTCCTCTTCGGGCGTGGGACCAATGGGCTTTTTGGTAGTTACTGGAGGACTTCCAGCGGTGGAACGCGGGACAACGGGCATCGAAGCACGGTTTGCGGTTTTGTAGGTATTAGCACCGTTGGCAGAAGGTAGAGAAGCTTGAGACATCGATTGTGGCCGTTGAGTGTGATAGATCGAGGGAGGAGTGGCGCCAAGGTAGAACCCGGAGATGGGGACCATTCTGTAGTCGTCCGGTGAATCAGGTGCAAGCAGAAATACCGCCAACAAGTCACTCACTTCTTTTCCATCAAACATGCTAATATCCATTGTGGCTGAACGACCGGAATACTGAGCTGAAGAGCCCGCTGATACTCCACTCCTGGTCCGCTAGCGACTTGACCGCCGCTCGCATTGGCACCTGAAGGTGTCATAGCCGGCGTCGTGCATACGAAATGTGTCGTGTCAATCTGGATCTTGTCGCTCCACTTTGCCCTCATCTCTTTTAGCGCAGCCTTGACATCCTGCAAGAGGGCCTCGTTAGCTACAGTCCCGAAACACACTGAAATGCCACTCGTGTCCGCGATGGTGTGGGTACGGAGGCGAATGAGGTTAGAAGGGAACGTCCCTGCAGTCGTGCGTAGCACCAGCTGCAAGCTGTAGGAGGCATCGACGGAGAGACCAGACAGCTTTGTGGATGTGTTTGTCAGGGCGTTGGGTATCGAGGCGAGCCGCTGTGAGTTCTTGTATATATCGAGAGAGCGCAATTTAGCTGTTGCCAGCTTTATCGGAGGCCATTCCAACGTTACTGAAGTCTGCGTGACATTGCGAACCTGCGAGATGTGTGAGGAAGTGATTCAGACAAAAGTTGGAGGTACAGCACCTCAAGCTGAGGTGGTTCTGGAGAAGCGCTCCCAAAAGTCTCTAGGATATCCCGCTGAAGCGTCCAGAACTCTTGGTCACGTTTCCGTTCCTCTGTGATATTTTGGTGTACCGCGATATTGACAATGGAACCCGTCGTGACACCTGGCGGTAAAAGAACCGATGGGAACTCGATGAGATGAGCACGTTCACCCAGAAGTATCTGAATGTTGGAGTGTAAGTGAATGCACCGCCTGGATAGGTAGTCATACCGCCATGCCCGCATCTGGGAATGCGGTCAACATCGACTTGTCTCGCTGAGGTAGGATCACGCACCAAGCTTTCCGACAGTGAACGTGAAACTGTCTTGTGACCTTGCCATAACTGCTACTGTTGATTTTGCAGCCCGAGACACGTTATTAAATTACGTGGGTTTTCAATAATTATGGTGGTTCGTAAGAGTTTCAATTGATCCCGGCGTTGTTATGATGTTATTTGGTCTTGTTGAAACTGAAAGCCGTTGGTAAACAAACGCCCTACCTATGCTTGACATCATTGTGGATTCGCCCGGTCCATACCCATCGAGCTTAGTCTTACATGAGAATGATGAGATATCCATGCCTAGCTGCTGTCGTCTTCCCGTGCCGACTGCTTGGGCTGTGCCTCGCACGCACAGCTTGGTCGCGGGTCCGCTGCCTCACCCCGCGGTTATGATGATAGTCAACCCGAGGCGTGGCGCACACGTGCGCATCTCTTGAGCCTTCAATACAACACCTTTGCGCAACATATCCACATTTATGATCTTCTTTGAGTAGTTAGCAGTTTCAAGTGGGTCGTGGGCAGGTAGATCTAATCGTGGGCCACCGGGGGTACTTTTTTGTCGAGCACGTTGCGGCAGGGTGTTGCTAATTTCATGATAATTCGCAGCTTGAACGTGTTTGCAACATCGTGATATGCACGAGGCACACTTGCGCTCATTCTTTCATTTCACCGCTCGCGAATATAAGGATTTACACACTTTCATTTCTACTACCCTCGCTTGTCTCTGTCCCACATATATCTAGCCTGTCACTCATTCGTATCATCGATATCATGGTATTCGGGCTTTTCACCCGCAAATCTACGCTGGACACATCTCCAGAAGATGACCAGAACACTCGTCTCCCTACACCGACACCATCCGTCGCCTCAGCTCCTCATCACTCGCCTTTCCGCTTCCCAGCCGTGCTGCGTTCCACTCTTGGCGGCAGCACCACCGACTTGACTCTCAAAGACTCTGATCTAGTGACAGATAGCCTCGCTGACGGAGGGAACAATGACCGCTCCGCCCCGCCACCGCCAATAACACCGTCCAGCGTTAGCCAAGATGAAACAAAGATCCTTTATGATCTGATGCTGACCATACCACCAAAGACACTACATACATACACCCTCGCACATCTTCGCTCCCAACCTCTACCGCCGGCATCCACTACCATGTCTTCTCCTGCGCTCAGACCACATACCGACAATATCTCGCGTCCTCCTTCCCCGAACACAGTATCCAAGCTTGCTGCGTTCTTTTCGACTCTTGCACCACCTCCTTTGCTTCATTGTATGCGATGTCACAAAGATTTCTATGAAATAGAAAATGACGAGAAAGACAAGGCATGCCGCGTAGCGCATGACGACGAGAGTACCTTGGTGTCGCGTATCTCGGGAGGCGGCTACGAAACTCTCTGGGGCTGCTGCGGGCAGACTGCTCCAGGAGACGGAAGCGAAGGCCCACCAGACGGATGGTGCTATGAAGGTCGTCACACAGTGAGTTCATCTCTTCCCCTTCGCGACATTGTCCCTATTGACCGTGTCTGATGTCCAGACAGACACCAAACGCGCTCGATTCAGAGCAGACTCGACCATGCACGACGACAAGCTGACGTCGTGTCTTAAACTGAATTGTCATGGGATACGCGACCAACTTCCACGCCGCCATTCGGATGCTTCGCCGTCTTGCAACATCGCGACCTCCTCGGCGCGCAAATCCAACCCTTCCCCGGCCCGATCGCATACTTCTGTTTTAATAACTCGCTCTGCGCGAAAACGGCCACGCAAATCATTAAAGGGGGCGTCCGGCTCCGAGAACGAAGCTGATGCGGAGAGTTTAGCGAGTAAAGCCAAAGCCAGGGAGAGAGCCGGCGGCGGCGCAGGGGAGAAGGGCGAGAGTACAAATAAGGCGGTCGATGATCCAATTTCCCCACCCAAGTCCAAGGTAAAGACAAAGTCGCAACCTCTTTCCCGAGCCCGTCCCCCAGCCAGCATATCCACGACTGCCTCGCTCCCCATCTCTGGGTCTACCAAAGCGAAGACTACGACAGCCAAATTGACTTCTCGCACGTTACTCTCACAGAGTCATACATATTTGGCCTCAGATTCTGAGGCTTCGACGCGCACGCGTCCCAGGACAAGAAGTTGTGTCCGGGAAGAGTCGCGTGGCCGCACCGCCTCGAAGCTCGCGAGAGGGGGCCCATCTGAGTGGGCAGGACGTACTAGGAAAGCGGCCAAACCGCGCTCACGATCCCCGGCATCGGAAGAAGAACAAGTAGTTGAAGAGAGCGATCAGGAAGAGAGGGGGAGAGATAGGAAGAAGAGGCGGGTAGGTAGAGCCTGAGCGGTTGTATCAACACGCTATTCCGTACATGCTGCTGCCAGAGTGTTCTATTGCTATCATAATACTAGTGTTTCATCAAGATGTTATCGATCTGATTCGGAGTTACAGATAACACCGTGAGAATTGATGAATCAAGCATAAGGCCACACATGTGACAGCTCGTCACTCCAACTGACCAGCTCGAAGGCTGCGATGCTCACCACGCATAGGACGTTCCCACCGTCCAATCTCGTGAGCGGGTCAAGGTCTGAGCATACAATCCCCCACAGATCGGCTCTTGCGGAGCCCAGTTGTAACCAACTGAGCGGCATACCAGAAAAGCAGCCCTCCCTCCCTGTCCCAAGACCCTTTCGTAGGCGAGGTGCGGAGGGACATGGCTTTGAAACGTGTCGCGGGGATCGGGCGAGGGATCCGACAACATCGACGACATCTTTTTCTCCCCTAGTGTCCCATAGGGACGCCTTGATCGCGGGATGGTTCCTTCTCGCGGGTGCATAGTGCTCCATTAAATGTCCTTCAACGCCATGGGATCCTAGGAACATGCAGATGCACTCTGCATGCCCCAATAAGATTCCATTTGGTTGATGGAAAGATGGTTCTTCTGGGCCCATTCCGGTTGTGAATACCCTCCATCGCGACAAGAAAGGCACAGAGCATGTTCTCTGTGCCTGGAGTAAGTGTGACTCTGTCTCACTCTCCAAGGGGAATGAGGGGATGGTCGTTAGTTGTTTGGTACCGTCGTCCTTGAGTGCACTTTGCGGCGCCCGCTCTCTCGAGTCTCGTTACTCGTAGCGAGCGTGAAACTCGATTCAGACTATTCTTGGGCTGGTCATGGAAAGAGAATTTTTGGCTTTTGCCTTCCTTGTGGAGGATGTTTCGAGTCTCATCGTCGTGCCAATCTAATGTTTTGTAGAGGTGAGTATCATGTTTGTCGAGGCACGGTAGCTCATGTGTTTTTATCGTTTGCATCGTCACGACAGGTTATTGAACGTGGGTGATCAGGGAGTGGTTACGCAGTCACAGTGTTATATAGGTTTTTCTGCTGTGTCAAACTGCTCCTGTATCCGGTGATCGCACGCAATTTATGTGCTTCACCCGATCGCCCAGTTGTGGACATGAGTACGCGAGTACATTCAGATTTGATTGATGATGTTTGAAGTTCAAACTTGGCCGTCGTCGTCTCAGTGACAGTTCAATCTAATTCGTATTGAACAATCCGAACCCCAGGAGCATGTGTGGTTGCCAAATCACACCTGCAAGTCGGCCGGCATGAAGCGCAGTCAAAGTTCAAGCACGCAGGTTAGGGTCATGGCAGTACTAATGTGTGGGAACTGCTCGGCAGTGAGGGGTTTAAATTCTGGGTCCGCAGTCCTTTCATCTTTGAACTTGACCAGCTCGAAGGCCACGGCGTTCACCTCGTACAAGATGGTCTGCCATCTGATCTTGTGAGCGGACCAAGGTCTGGGCATCTGCTCCCCCTCGATTGGCTCTTGCAGGGCCCAGTTGTAATCAACTGAGTGGCACACCGGAAAAGTTGCTGGCCCTCGTTGTCCCAAGACCCTCCACTAGTAGGCGAGGCTCAGAGGGCCATAGCTTTGAAAGTTGTCGCGGGGATTGGATGAGGCGTCGTGCCCATTGGGTGGCTCACCTTTTTCTTCCAATGTGTCCTTTGGGATGCCTTGTCGCGTATGGCACTGTCTCCAACCCTCCTAACAAGGTGCCCCCAACCGGGCTTGGGTCTGCGGTCATCACCTATAGGTTCGTGGGTTACAACCACCCTTGGCTACCATACCAAGTTCCACTAAACTAAACTGAACCTCATTACACATCATACCGCACAACCACCCAACTTGACCTTACGCCCTTTAAACTTTTAAACCTTGGCATGAATGAATGAATGAATGAGACACAAAACCTAACAATGATGCCTACGTGACATGCATGGCTCTCTTGTGTAGCCGGAGTCGTCGCTCCTTGGAAACGAGAAGGTGTAGACGATTTTGGGTTCTCGCCTCGTTCTCGAGTGCGATCCGTGGCTCGCGCTTTCGGGCGCGAAACTCGATTCAGATTGTTCTCGAGCTGGTCATTTCGTACCAATTTTTGGATCTTGTTGTCTCCTTCGTGGAGGGGTTGACTGTGGACACGTATTTCCGAGGTGCCTTTGACCTCGATCCTGCTCATTACTGCATTTTTCGTGTTCAAACATTTTGTATGATTCGAACGACCTCTGGTATAGGGGAAACGAATCTAGACGTACAGAGATGTTAGAATGGAAAAATCCCATTGCAAGATATGCGAGACACTGCTTTCTGAATCCTTTTGCGCCCTCGTCGTCTACACTTACCTTTGACTCTTAAATCCGTTTCGACCGCTGCCAAGTGCCACTTCTCGTTGATGTCTTGGCAAGGTGAGTGATCCGTATCGATAATCGATCTCCGGGATAGGCATCATCCACCCAGACTATCGTTCTCTGATTCACCCCTTCTCCTTCCCTGGCAACCACTGACGCTATCAATATAGATATCCTCGACGTCGGGTTACTCCGATCCGGAAAGATCGTACAGGCCGCTATCGTCGGGCAACAAGACGGGGAAGCATGGGCCGAATCAACTGGCTGCAACGTGTGCATTTTACTTATCAGCTTTCTTTTTTTTTTTTTCGGAGCGAAGATGGTTTCTGGAAAACTGATGTGTAGATCGTCGCCCCTTTGTTAGATGACCAAGGAAGAACGCGGTGCGATCGTGCAGGGATTCGGGACGTACCCCGCACGAGAGATCGTCGTTGGGGGGAGAGGGTATGCGACGACGATGGGGTGTCTCGATATGATACTCGCGAAACGCAAGGTGTGGGAACTGTGTTTCTCGACGTCGCGCCTCTCTCGTGGTGACTGATGAAATGCTGTCCGTGTTGCGTGTTAGGACGGAGGCGGGTGTGTGGTGAAGAAAACGGGACAGAGCGTGATCGTTGCAGAGTACATTTCTGCCGCTGACGTGAGGGCCGCACTCGCACTCGTGGAACGGCTTGCGGATTATCTGATTTCTCAAGGGTACTGATCATGATCGTTCCGTCGATAACTTTAGAAAGGGCGAGCTGTTGAGATCACATGTATATTTGTACCGAACAGTATTCCCAAAATATTGTACTCCACGCACGGGTCAGACTCTTTTGAACATGCTGGTGGCGGCGAAAGAGAAACTTTTTACTTCCCCTCTAGTAGGGCCTCTACTCCTTTGCCCGAGGGGTGTAGAAGCTCGGGAAAATTCCTGTCACATCTTCATGATACCAAAACTTCCCCGGAGTGCGGGTGTCCACTTCCGCGACCCTATCTGTCCTGCCGCTGCTTTTCTGCCTCGCAATCTCGATCCACATTGCCCCAAGCCCAAGACCTGGCACAAGCGCGAGTGTTTCGGCAAACGATGGTTCCACGAGTAACGTGATGCTGTCTGTGAGGGGGTTGTGGGGTTTACGGGTCGCCGCGCCTCTGGGTTGAGCGGACGCGTCTTTTGAGGGGTTCTTGGGATCGATTACAGGTCCACGAGACGAGTTCCATATTTCTGGCCTTGATATATCGCCTTCTTCACGACCCCATGGTTCAAGTATAACTTTGGCAAAGCGTGCGTCAAGCTCCGCCTCGACGCCACACGCTGACGGTGTCCAGCCCAGTCCCTCGCTGCCCTCTGCCGTCGTTCCCTTGAGAATTCCTTGTAGAGCGGGCGAAGACGCCCCTTTTGGATGGTTAGGAGGAAAGTGGATAGCAGCAACGCGGCGCGTCGAGCACTCCACGATACCCGTCGTATGGGTCAGTGGAAAGGCACTCGGCCCGAGGAGAGAAAACAGCGATGCTGGATCACGGTTCCATGTTGGACTGGAGTCGGCCCACTTGTCAAGCCCGAGATTGACCGCGGCTTCGCCACTCGCTCCTTGCTCTTCTTCATCGACCCAGGGTTCACCTTTGGTCCACGTATTCTGATCCCATGATCCCTCGTCGGCCAATCCACTGCCCCATCCGTTACCCCACCCGTTACCGCCGGCAGTATCCTCGTCCATTGGGGCCACATCCGTGGAACCTGTGTCAAGGGTAACCTCCACGTCAAGATTGTCCTCGATGGCATCTTTGAATTGCATTTCGGCCCCCGTTGGAAGCACAACGTTTGTCTTGACACCGCTGGACATATCAGTGACGGTGATACTCGCATCTGCAAATGGAATGAGAAGATAGTTCAAGGATAACATCGTTTCCCTACCTTTCTGCACCGCTGGGGCTGTGGTAGTTGTGGTAGTCGTTGCATTGACAAATGACCAATTTATCCCTCCTTGACGTCCAAAGCATTCTCTGCATGCTTCGTTGACCGCGTCAGGAATGGATTGCCCCACCTTGTGTGTCAGCGGAAGTTCTTTTTTGGCCCTCTCAATCGTCTCTAGAGCCCGCTTCAAGCCACGCTGATATGTGGGTTCCTGCAGCACACGGTTCCGCAGAACAAACGCAAGGAAAAAATAGATGAGGCGGGGTGCATGGACCAAGTTGCGCTCCGCCCTAGATGCCACAACGAAGAAAGAAAGAAATCAAACAATCGTAAAATGCAAACACTAAGAATGTAGCATACCAGATGAGACCATGTTCGCGCATATAAGACGAAAGGAAGATTCGGACCGATTTCTCCGGATCGCTGAGGAAAACAGAGATCATTTCTTCCCTCAATTCTTCGTCTGATTTCTGAGGGTCGTAAATTGGATTCTCCTCGTCGCTGTCAGGGTCATCATCCGGCCGCTGACGTTTCGTAGGTCGCGTATCTTTGGTGGTGAAAGTGGTAGGTCCATCGCCGGGGTCATCCTCGTCATCGGATTCGAAATCAGGGGACTCAGCGCGAACGTCTTTCTTCCCGCCGGCCTTGCGGAACACAGAAGGATTGATAAGCAATCCAGTGAATAAACGAAACTATCGAAAGAGCGATCAGACAATCGTGACATCAATTGCAGGAAACGAATACCTGATCCCACAGATTATTCAAGCCTGATGAGATCGCTGGCCACGGCCGTCCAGTACGGAAATCATACGCAGACTGGAAGAACCGATCGACAGGCGACACGCTCCTAATCAAACCATGGACCCCAATCAACATCGCTCGCGCGCAAAAAAACAGTCGACCAAACGAGAAAAGAGACGACGCACGCATCATATCGCACCCGCGTCACCCTCAGATCTTCGCCTTCTTCCCATTCCTCGTACCAGGGTAACTTTTTGACAGGGACCTCTGTCGCGGTGGCCTTTTTCTTCTTACGTTTCTTTCGCGAGTTGCTCTTACATTCGTCCGTTGCGTGTTTGACGCGAAGCTCGACGGTCGGGATGCCGAGGGCGTCGAGTTCGTTGTCTTCCTCGTCCCCCGAACCATCCCTCTCCCTCTTGGGCTCCGAGAAAAGCTGAATACCACGGGGTTTGAAGTCCTTGAAAGGCATGATCGTCACACCCAGCGGTGGTTCAGGGAAAGGTGGAAACTTGAGGAAGGGCGGCTCTTCAAGTCGCGCAAGGCTTTGAATAGTGTTGGAAGCGGCGGTGGGTTCCGGAGCGGCCATGAGGGGTTTAGCCGTGCTTGAAATTCAGGGATCGGATGTCAAGAATATTTAATCGAAGATATTCCCGACAATTGAGTTGGATACCGACCAGATCGTGGAGGGACCTGATAATCTGTACCATACTATTGCCACGGCCCAGCACGATGCAGCTTGATCTTCTCAGAGAGCTTCTTCAAGTAACCACTACTTTCCTCATCGGGATACCGTCCATCAAGACTTGAGCTCAACAGCAGTGACCCATAGGTAGCCCGTTCCTACGTTTGCCGGCAGTTCAGATAACAATCTACGTATAAAGTAAGAAGGATTGACTAATAATACATCGTGCATCGTGACTTCAAGGTGTATACTTCGAGTTAGCGACATGTAAGGGTAAATTTCAGACGACTCATAGAACCTCCATGAACCTTGTACTACCGGACTTCTTCGGGAGGTATCCAGTCCGGAATTTTACCCCATTCAAACTTTGCACTCGTGAAAGCTGCCTTGACGTCGGCAGGGACCATCTCGTTGTAATCGTGAGGAAGGAGACTGAGGTAGCGATCGGCACCAGGCTTCATTTTAGCCGTCGATTTGGCGCTAGCAAAGTCAAGCTTGCCTGATACAGGCTGCTCGCTGGACGGTGTGACCGCCATAGGCGAAGAGGAAAAGAGGCTACCACCACCACCCATAGCGGATGCAGACGAGATGGCAGGAACGGATAGAGTATTGCTGAATGAGGAGATTCCGAATGGGGATGGCTGGGCTGCTGTGAATACAGGTTTTGGCGCGGATGGGACGCTCTCGAAAACACTTTGGACCCGAGGTGTGGATTCAAACGCGGATTGACCAGCCATTGTGCCTGTAGTTGAAGTAGTTGAACTGGCGGCCGAAGTGAAGGTCGGCGGCTGGGATGCAAACGCAGAGAATCCACCACCTCCAGTCCTACCGAATGCATCAGATATAGGTTTGATGAGAGAAGATTGCCCGAAAGCAGGCTGCGAAGTTTGACCAAATGCTGGGGCGGGTTGCGACGATTGTGAAAAGGGTGATGTAGACTGTGCAGGTTGTGCAAAAGCGGATACGGGCTGTGACGGTTGACCGAACGCTGAACTCGGCTGGGATGGTTGCCCAAACGCTGAGGCTGGCTGAGATGGCTGTCCAAACACTGATGTTGGTTGTGAAGGCTTTCCGAATATTGACATGGGTTGAGTTGCCGCGCCAAACGCAGAGGGCTGTCCAAACACAGAACTTGGCTGGGTTGGTTGACCAAATGCTGACGTAGTCTGGACGGTTTGACCAAAAGCCGACGGGGTCCGACTGGGTTGACCGAATGCCGATACAGGCTCCGCAGGAGCCCCAAATGTCGATGGCCGTTGCGTTCCTTGGCCGAACGCAGAAGTGCCACTTGTTGAAGTCCCAAAACCGGTTTGGCCAAAGGTTGGCTGCCCGAATGCTGGCTTGTCGAATGATGATGTGGTTGGCCCTCCAAACGCAGAGGGCATTGAACTGGTCCCAAAGGAAGATGATACAGGAGTCGAGAGACTCATAGCAGATCCAGAAGCTTGGGCGCTGGCCTTCAAAGCTTGCTCGTACAGTTGTCTTACGTTGTTCCGTGCGTTTGTGTACATCTGATCTGCAGCTGCGGTTTTCTCTACTTCGTACTTAGTCTGACCAGAGATTAGTCGTGCATATAATGGTGCAAAGAGCCACATACGTATTCATCAGTGGTCCCTGCTCTGAGAGCGTTGACTGCCTTCAGACGCAATTCCTCGGGAGATTCATCCAATCCGCTGATAATGATTGGCTCGTATTTGGAAGGACCATAGGAGGAAAGTGGCCATAACGGCTTATCCTTGTCCGGAGTGACGTCGGCTGTTATTGACTCTACACTGAGAGGTGGTCAGCTATCTGCAAGCGACTTCAAATGCGACTCACGTGTAGGGAACCACGACTCTGTTATTACTGGAAGTCCAAGTCTGGTCTGAAAGGCAGCGTGAGCTTATCAGGATGAAGCAAGTTACTAAAATACCAACTGCCAAAGGTCCCCGGCGTGGCGCCTGGGTGTTCATTTCGACATCTTTCCCCATATTTGCATGCTCCGCGTAGGTAGTACGAGCACACTACCTTTGATAACGATCAGCACAATTCGCATATTAAGACGTATGGGCTCACCATTGTAAGCAGTGATACCGACTCTTGGTTCGGTCACTAGTATTCCCTAGCCTAGTCTGACTTGAAAGCATATTTTGCGCTGTTTACCAAAGGCTTCCGTATTCAACAAGGACAAATACATCCCCCTGAAACCTGAGTTTATTGATTTCTCCCATATTTTCACAAACGAAACATTTTACTCTTATGGCTATTGTATTTCAGAGCGATGTGAGCCTACGACTTTAGTCGTTGTTTATAATTGACAATGACTCATGTCACCCAGCCTGGTGAGCGGTAGCAGCCTACATAAATGGGTAAGAAAGCATCCACCGCAATCCTTTCACAGGTGGATACCGTTCCGAAACTAGTGAACCAGGGAATCGGGATCCGCTGGGACTCTGCAGGTGACATTGAGGGGAAGGATGCTTCGCCAGCCGAATTCTTCCCTCCCCTGCAAAGAATCCCTGAACAGTTACTTGAATGTCTCAACTTAATCGTTTGACCGCAGCTAAGAGCAACAGCAGCACGAGACTGACTTCAACCAACAGATTCTTCGTTGTAACGACTGCAATATGCAAGCGGAATGGTGAGGCTTATTGGACCATACTCCGCTGGACGAAAGCTTACTATGTCTCTTTCTCGTACCTACTGATCTGAATACGTATTTTAGTTGCCCCTTATTTCCCAAGTACTCTACGCCGCAGTCATTCATCACTTCTTATCCCTGGCCCCACCATTATCCCCTCAAGCAATCAAAATCATTTGTAAATTGACAAGCAAGATCCTTCCAGTGGTTTACGCCACTGTGACGGATGCATTCTTGTATTCAAGGTATGGCACTGGGCCAGCCTGAGCACGATGCGGTGAGTCATTTCCGCACTCTTCAACCGCAGGCGCCAAATTGGTTACATACCCCTGCAAGGCAGAAATGTGTCAACGTGAATATCGCTGGGCCAGAGGGCTGATACTGCGACAGCTGGAACGTGAAGTTTTGATAAAATCCGACACCAGGAAGTAAGATATCCGGGTTCCAAGGTCCTGCATACAACACACTGCCGAGTGCCTGTGTTGGTTGTGGACAAACGCCATTGGTGCAGCTGTTGAGTGCCAAGGCAATTCCAACGTCGGTGCATGATGCCATGGAGAACTATCACCTGGTAAGCACCTGCAGAGAATCGTTGGGTGGCACTTTACCGGCAAAACGACTTGAGCAGTAAAGTTTTGGTTTATTGGGAGCACTGTTCCATCCGTGGGGTACCGAAGCTCGATAGTTTCGCCCAGAGCAAATAATATGGCAGATGCCACAACAACACAAATCGGTAAGAGTTTCATACTTGTAGACGAAGTCCGGCGTTCACTCGATGGTGATTGCTCAATATTAGGTGTGCATGGGACTTGGATCGTCGCTCTACCGCCGCTGCCGGGACTTGCAGACCTTCCCAGCAAGGCCAACTTTACCCGTCGTGTCCTGACATGGTTCAGCGTTACGTGAGGTGGTAGAATGATGGTGAACCGGATTACGGCGTGTGCTCCGTACCGTGAGAGCTTTGCGCTTGCCGAATCCCTTATGCTTCCAATGCGAAACTGGGAACGTGGATCATTCCTTGGTTTGGCAATCACAAGGGCCCAGGTATAACCCAGACCGACGCGAATAGGTTACCTTGAACATTGCCTTCTTTTCATCATTTTCTTGCTACCAGTTATGTCCGCCGCATCGCATGAACAGGCTACGGGATCCGTTCTTGGCTGCAGAATTCAACTTTGTTTGATGAGGCAGCTACCTGCCGGTTTCTCAGGGGTATCGGAAGAACTTAGAACAAGGAATCGGATCTACCCGCCACGGGCGATCGTGTCTCACTTCGGATTCGTAATTACTGACTAGGCTAGGAAAGAACTGCCTCGAAACCCGTACCAGTCACCAAGCATATACCTCCCCACCGCGATTGGTTGACTCACCATCATTGCAAATGAAAATGATGGTCTGATCCGGACGGGCAAAGGGGGGAAAGGTACCAGGAACGTCGTATTGCGCCCTACACTTGCACTACGCCCTTGCGGGGTTCAATCGTATTGAATCCACTTTTCTCGTCTCCCGCTTGTACGGCCAACTTTGCCCGCTATGGCCTGTCCCCAGTCATAGAAACTCTTACACCTCAATGTCAATGACGTTATTTCATGGTGTATGGCTAGGGCCCCGTTCTCAAATTTCATAGCCCTTCGGAATAGCAGAAAACCGTGCCTTATGGCTGTCCAAATTACCCAATGAGACAAACTACCCTGCTACATGTAAATGGTCCGATGTCAATCCGATGCCATACTCTTACTCAATCGTCACAGATGCGTTGCGATACTCGAGGAATGGATACGGTGCAGCCTACAATGGTCCCAGGTTATTTTCAGCGCGGCTGGCGGAAACGAGAGAAATGACATACCCCAAGCAAGCAGAGATGGGTCAAGGTGAAGATAGCGGGTCCGGTTGACATATACTCCGAAACCTGGAATGTAAAATTCTGGTAGAACCCACCCGGGTTATGTGGGGTCGGCGTCCAGGGCCCGGCGTAAAGAACGTCGCCAAGTTCGTTAGCCGGTTGTGGACATACTCCGTCGTTACAGTTGGCAATCGCGAGAGCAATGCCAACTTGGATGCAAGATGCCATTGATTCCTGAAACCGATAATTTCAGCGAACAAGCACATGGTAGTGCACCTAGTGAATAATCACAGGTTGGATCACTTGAGCCGTGAAGTTCTGTCCTGGGTACAGGACGGTTCCATCCGTGGGCGCACCCAGCTCAATGGTCTGGCCGAGTACAGATGCCACAGTACTAACAAGAACAGGGACAGTAGCGAATTTGAAGAACTTCATTTTTGAAAAGATTTGGTGAAGAAGCGTCGGGAGAGATGGCAAAAGAAATGCGTTTCTGAGGAACATGAAGCAAGAATACGCCCCTTTATATATCCAGCATATTACAGTTTAAATTTCAGGGGTTCCCGTTTACCAGAATCTTATGGCTGTCCTTTTGGCACGGCTCATAGTCAAATTCTCCATTAGATCGGCCCTAAGCTTGCAAGCGAAGATAAGGTACTGCGGCACACAGCTTGATTACTATATTAGTGCCACCGTGACGGACCTTAGGTGGAGACGGTGTAGGAGCGTGGTTCTGTGAACTCCTTCTGCGCCGTCATATGTTGGGCAGCGCCAGACACCGAACGGACTTTATGTACGTGATTCTGTCGTTGAACTTCGCGAGTAGTGGCGGTACACCGTGGATTCTGTCCAAGGTGAACTGAATCGAAGTGTATAACAAAGTCACAATCAAACTTCAACGTACACGTACATCCTGTAATAATAGTACAAATGCAACAGTCACAACACAACTCATAGCCTGAAACTGTGCAAGGGGTTTTCAATCTACACTTTGACCTTCTCAGAAAGGAACTTGGACCACTCTGCCTCGCCCCAGGAGCTAGAGACTTCATTCGCAATGAGACCATCCCACAACGCGGTCGGTGATACATGGACTCCGTTCTGCCTGGAGAACTTGACTGGAACGAAATTGAGCATTGCCTAAATTGAAGCAGTTCTGGCTTACTTGTGTACTTTAGATCATCCGTGACGGCCACGCCACCATTCGGAGTGCTTTTGAGCTTGAGGAGTTCCTTGAATTCTTCCATCTTTCCTTTATCCTGAATAACAGAATCGGCGATTTCGGCGAGTATCCCGCGGATCTGCAGAGGGGTGAGGGTCGAGGAGGGGATGTCAAAGAATTTCTCTTGTTCGTCAAATAACTGGTCGATTGTGCTAAATCGCATAAGGACGATAGAATGGACGGAACACCTTACTTTGCGACTAAAGGCCCAGAAGTGATCGGGCGAAGCTCGAACAACCTAGAAATTGATTCATAAGTATTGATCATCTCAACTACACTGTTGAGCTGACGGCGAGAGCAGCTTCGTGGGTGAACGTCGATGACGCATGCCAGGGCTGGACCTGCAGCCTCACAATAAGCTTGACTTTTCCGTAGTATTTACCCCCTCTTTCGAACAAAGGTTTGAGCACAGAGTCGATCGTGCGCGAGATCTTTGCGCTGTGCGATGCGTGTCAATCGCGTACAAGTTGACACCAAACGTGCAAGAAAAATAAAAACCTAAAGGGGCAAACATAATCGACTTACAAGTTACAACTGAACGTTAGCCACTTCGCTGACAAAATTCGGGGGGTTACATACGAAAGACCTCCAGAGTATGTGGGGAATCTTTGGTTCCCGCGACGATCAATGGATTAAGGGAAGGTTGCAAGGCCATCGTAGACGAGAGTGATCAAATGGAAGGAAATTGTGTATCTCCTTATGACTTATCATGATCATGATGACGACATATATTTATCTCTTGAGTACTTCCGCACGTGACTGATCTTGCAGCTATTACTAGTAAGCGCCGGCGTACTCCTTTTATGTCTTAAAAAAAAGGTCAAATAAAACTCATGAACATTGAACTCCACGTTTTCACAAGTTTGGCTAAGACCTACAGCTAACGACTGCATTGAATTTGAACTTGAAGCTGGGACTGCCTGCCTCATGGTGAGACATACTTGGTGAGAATTATCAACCGTCAGACTACATCCGAGTCTCAGAGGAGTAAATCCATCGTTTTCCACGTCGAAAAGGTGATACCGGTGTAGCCTAGTCACCAGACTAGTACCAGTGTGCCGGCAATATGGGACAAAAGATGGATCATAGTTGAGGTCAGGTTGAGGTAGTCAAAGTCGCGGGCCGGCAGTGGCCGGGGTTCAACTGATTCCCTCTTTGGCTAAGACCATTTGCACTATTTGAAAGGTCCCCATCGTCGTTATCTCTTCTTCATTCGCTTTCGGGTCCCAATTCAAGTTAATCAACAAAACTTGACAAGCGAAGTCTTTTGACAGCTCCAAACGTGGTATATGGCGGTCCCGTTTACCACGTTCTTAGTACAACTATCGGAGAGTGTACACACAGAAGATGGTCAGCGCCTAGCATATTTGCTCCGACCGACCAGTCCTCATGGGAAGGATCTAGTAAAGGAGTTCAAAAATCCGTCGGTACGTGGTCGAAGCGTACTAGCATGTACATGTCTGAGATTCTCCATCACAATGCACGTCTAGCGCGACGTACTGATGTCACAGTACGGCGGGTGCATAGAGAGCCCGTGGGACGAGATTGCCGTTCGATATGTGATGGTGACGTCTCAAGTCGCGCGGAAGCGGCCTGGAGACGCCTTCAACGAACAGTCTCAACTCACCTCGTGCGTTTCTCTTACCTTCGAACTTAAAGACGGCTTGTCAGGATATATATATATAGGTTGTTCTTCCGGTTTTTCGCCCAAAACACAGGGTGGACTCTGCCCGCCTTGTTCTCCATGTTACGTGATCTCAGGGATCTTGCCTTCGATGTGAGTTCCCTATCAATACGCTGAGATGTTCTTTTGGGACGTCCCTTCGGTTCAGGCCGATATCCACGCAAAATTCAACAGTCAAAATAGTGAATGCATGGAGAGCGCCGCGGGGGTGGTAGCGAAAGCATTCAGTAGTTGTATGACAGATCGGTAGGTGTCTCGAGCTCGCATATTGCACCTCTGCTTAGTCTACATAATACTGTGTTTAGAACGTCTCCACCAGATCAATCTCGGAAATGGGGGATCTATTATGTTGTCGGTCTTGTCATGAAGTGCTACTTCCGTGTGAGTTATTATTCTACTCCACCGCACGTAACATTTATACGAGGCTTAGGTCAAACGAATATCTTTGTCGAAAAACATTATACGAGCGCTGGATGCGAATCCAGATTTACCGCCTCTGACTGCATATCCTCGCTCACATCAAGTGTGTTGCATCTTGGTAATGGCACCACCCATGTTGCTAAAGGCAGACTAATCGAAGGTTACTTATCGATACTATCTCGGAATGCTCAGTTTTCTGAACGAAGACTATGCCAAGGTAGACTTCCTCTGGGTTCTATCCTGCTGGCCTTGTTCATATCTCCTTACAGGCAGAACAGGAGCTCACCCTTGCATTCTACAGCTGTCACGTTCAGGCACACAGAAACCAAGAGTATGCCCATGTACTCTTTTCCCACGTAAAAAACATTTACAGATCATATCTGTAGACGAATCTTGACGTGTTTGATCCCTTTACGCATCCTGCGAGGCCACCTTCCATCCAGGATTTTACTGAATCGGTTCCAAGTCCTGGATGAACTCTTCTCACCATTTATAGCAGCAATCCGCATAGGTGACATTACAGCATATGATATAGCACTCGATCGTTGGGAACATCGTCTCGTCGAACTCAATCTATGGATTACCATTGAAAAGGCACGCGAACTCTGTATCAGGGGACTGTTTAGACGCGTGTACGTCTTTCACCGCCTTCATTTGGTAACGCTGAATGCTCGGTACATAGTTGGGTAGCGTGTGAAAAAAGTACACGGATCCCCGTGTCCATGTTTCACGCCTCGTTTCGTATTTCAGGGAACGACGTTTCAATGGACGAGGCCGAGTGCTTTGTCGCGAACATGATTTACAAGGGATATATGAGAGGATATATTTCTCATGAGAAGCAGATGGTTGTATTAGCGAGTACGAATGCCTTCCCGAGGCTGGCGGACCGACAATCTCCATACGCATTGCTGTAGCATTGTTACCGCTCGTTGTTATTTGATGCTGTCTAGGATGGGAAGACTGCAGTATATCTTCACAAATACCGTACGGGGACTTGTGCTGATCGTGTGAGCCTCGAACTTTGTAAACGGTGCCTTTGAAAGTTTTCGGAGATGCCCAGTTAGACTGAGCTACATCATGACAATAGCATTTAAAGTGAGAGTCATAGCGCTGAGATGACGGGTCGGCGCTTCATTGGGTCGATGCTAATTCGTCCACTTTCTGATCGAGCTTTTCTTCGAAACGTTGTACTCTGGTACCGTACCAAACATGCGGCGCTCGATTGCTTTCAAGTTGGTCGACTCGCTATATTCACGCTACTTGGACCCCCGCGTAGGTTGAGACCAGTATCCAGAACTTGAGCCTTTCTTCGACCCTAGCCCATAAGGGCCATAACATCTACCTTTCTGCTATCGAAAATGACCATCCCCACGGCCCTGGGACCCTAGCATATATATCGCACAACGAAGCCCGCTCTATCTTTGGGAAGACCCTTCAGCCTCAAGGCCTCATGGGCCACTCGTCGTCGCAGCCAAGGCATCACGATCCGCATCTCCATGTTGGATATCTTAACGCCGACGCCGAGAAGCAGCGGCCCTGCCGATACTGGCAGCCCATGGCCTATGACATCTCCCAGTTTGGTTGCGCCGCCTCCATACACGCGTCGCGGGGAAATTAACGGCCTAAGACATGCGAGTCCCCTTTCCCCCGCTGCTTCAGAGTCTTCCAAAACCTCTTCAAGTATGGCGTTGCCCCCTGGCTCTCGCCGCACTCGTATATTCATGATTCATCCCGCCTTTTCCTCCCCTGACCGTCTTCGAGACATTGCCTACCTACAGGCTCCCATGCGTCGCGAGTCGAAGGAAAACGCACTGGATACGCTACGCGAGTACGATACGGTGGTCATCATGGATGACTCGGCGTCAATGTTACAAGATCGCCGCTGGGAGCGGGTGCGTACCATTACTGTGATTGCTCTAGCTATGTGGTATATCTGGAGCGTGATTTGGAAAGGCTTGCAAGGCATTAAGCGAGCTCGCTCAGATGGCCGCCACGTATGGCAGAGACGGCATAGACATCCACTTTCTCAACCATCCCAAACATGGCCGAAACGTCAAGGCAAGCAACGGTCGCATGCGTGTACTACGCCCGATCACCCTAACGACTTGGTTTCACTCAAGGATGCCAAGAGTGTTCGCAGACTGTTTAGGCACGTGCGACCGCAGGGGCTCACGCCAATTGCTAACAAGCTCGATGTGGTCGTCGGAGATTATCTCGAGAAGCTCGAACATGCTGATAAGTTGTGGAAAAAGAAGGGCGACTCGTCCGCCCTCGAACAGCTGAAACCCATTAATTTTATCGTCATCACCGACGGTGCACCGAGTGCGTTTCAGTTTTCCATTCATAGCTAGGTGCAATTGACGGGGCCAACTCTGTTTCAGCCGACAAACCGATAGACTCCATTGTCTCGCTGGCACGCAGGCTTGATCGTGGGGATTACCCTCTTGCTCAAGTGAGAAAAATTGCACAGAAGTGAGGTCGCGGTTGACCTAGAGCTGTTCAAGGTCGGAATCCAGTTCGTCCAGATGGGAAACAACGATGGAGCGACAGAGTTCCTGATGCAATTGGACAATGATTTGAGTACCAACTATGGTGTACGGGTGAGTTATGTTGGCTAGCGTTCCGTCAGTGACAATGGTCATTGATTGCCCGCGCGCCAGGATATTGTCGATACCACACCTTTCCTCGGGGTAGAATTGACAGCTGAGATGTTGATCAAGATCCTTTTGAAAGGCATTTACCGTCGTGTGGATAGACGTAGCGGTAAGGAAGTGTTGAGTGTGTAGCCAAGTTTGTTACGATGCTTCATTTTCTGTAAGCAGGACTTTCTACGAGTACATTTAACCTCGGTCTTGCAAGTCTGACGTAAACTTCCTACTCTCCTAGATTCGATCTACAACATGTACGAAATTTTCTGCCTCCTGCAAAAATAATCATCATTGTATTGTATCTCACTCTGAAGCAACTCTGAAGTTCCATTTATAACCCCGAAACGACGACTTGACGAGCTCTCGGAATGGGTTCCGAATGTCTTTCCCTATACTGTTTGAAGATACTAAGTCTGCCGTGACGGCTATAAGAGTATGACTCCCATCAGGATTTCTTGGTGTCTATCTGTCAACTTTCACGGATGTTACGATGTAAGCAGCTTTGCATATCAATCACTCTTGGAGTCTGCGTATTACAGTTATGTGAATCAGGTGACTTGCACTACATGACCTATATACAGGAGGAAAATTATTAGGAAATTCTGCGATGGAAGAAGACAATAACTGATATAGTTTGTTGAAGAGAGCTACGGACTATAAGTCGGGGGGCACGGGCGATTCAAGTTACCAGTACCCGAGGGTGGTACCCTCGAAACCAATCTCAAGCCACTTGTCCTCGTCTTTCGCTTCCTGACCAAGACCTTGAAAGCCGATCTTGCGGTATACCTTGCGTGCGGACGCTAAATTCTCCGAGTTCCCCACGTAGAGGACGACCCGCTTCTTCTCGTGAACACGGAAGAGACTGTCATAAAAAAATCAATACGCGTTTTCAAATGTGCGTATCGACTGCAGATACGCACTCTTGACAGACACGGTGTAAAAGGCGTGCCGCGCAACCACGGCCCCTCCAATGCTCTGTTGTGAAAACCTTGGTGACCGCCGTCACATTGTCCGACTCTCTGGTCGTAGCAACTAGGCATGCAATCTCTGGCTGTCGACCTTCTTCCTCGATTGTATGCATCCAAACCTGCTGGTTCCTGATCATTGTCTCAGCTTCCAATATCGCGCCTGCATCATCAAGTATATAAGGCCACTGTCGGGAAAAGTCTGTTATATTTATGCATTAAACGATACGGACGGCACTGACCGAAGTCTCAGAGAATGCCTTGCAGATGGCAGCGATCTCTCCCAAATGGGACACGTCTGCACGCCGGAGAGCGATGACGATATCCTCAGATCCCCGAAGTGGAAATACGAGATCCTGGGACTCGACAAATGTCTCCCGAGTGCAGATAGCAAGGCTCGCATCGTAGTATGGATCCTTGAGTGCCTTGATGCCGTACTTCTGGTGGGTGTGTGCTTCAAAGATCTCGGCAAACGTTGCTGCCACCTTTGCGATCGAAAAGACGGAGAATACCCTCTGGTGAGGGACCTTCTCCAGCAGGCAGAGAACGAGTGGTGACAGGGAGTCGGCGAGATTCTTGCCACACCCCTCCTCCTCGGCGAGCTGGATAGACGACTTGCAAGCGACTATGAAGATGGGGTAGTTTCCCAGTGGTCCCTTGGTGCAAGATAGCACAAACTCGACATTGTCTGTGCCGTCGTACACGACGATCCACACATCCTCGCTGTCGCTTTCGCGAGGTAGGTCAAACGCCTTCCTCGCAAATGGGAGAATGATGTTCGCAGCTGCTTCGTTCTGTGACAATGCGCACCAGACCTTCTGCGGAAGGTCAGACGCGTGGTGGTATGCGCGGACTTGAGGTGGTAATAAACCGTTAGACATGGCTGAGAAGTTGGTGTACGAAGGGATGGCCATCCTCCTCCTTTCGCTTTAATACGCGAGAGACTAGACCGGAACGTACCTCAGAGCCCATCGCTTCCTGTCCTGGGTTTCCTAGGTTGAACGTTCAGCCCATCCCACAAGAGATGGTCACGGAATGTCACTAACGTTGAATAGATCGGACTTTCGCGCCGCAACGAAACACACGAGTGACGGGTCAAATCAGCAAGGTTAGGGGTCACAGATGAGGGTCCAGATAACGTCCGATGGCTCCGCAAAAATAAGTCACGAGGCTGACCTTGAAGTTTGCCGCTGGAAGACAATGCTGTACAATGAGCGGGATCAATGGATAATGTTCATTGCCACGGCGAAATGACCGATAGACGTTTCAGCATCCCCGCAGAAATATGAAGATACATCGGAAATGAAATACCCAACAACATTATGCACGTCACCACCGTGGTGCGTCCGTGTCTCCCGTGTCGTATCTTCCCCCGTTCTTCACGTTGGGCATCTGTGTCGGGTGTTTCCGCGCCGCCAACCTTTGGGCGCGTTTCTTCTGTTGTTCTCTGTCGTTTTCACATTTGTGTGGTATGTATGGAAGAAACTTTTGACTTGAGGATGGTTGACAAAGCCTCCGACTGGGAGTAACGCGCGCGCGACACAATTTCTACGAAGATTCGTGCCTTTCCTGGCACTAGTAGTCTCAAACACTGATGCAAAACGTTTGGTAAGCCACTGGCAACTTAAAGGGCAGCACAGTACTGTGTTCGTACGTTTCAGCCCCCTGGATCCATCGTTTGACCCAAGAAAGATCGGGAGGTTCGGAGTGATGGGAGTATAGATTAAAAGATTCCGCAGGTCGCCCGTGTCGAGTGCTTGAATACAGTCGGCGAAGCGGTACAAGATTGTCTCTGAATTGTCAACGTCACAGGGAGGGGAATGGAGATGCTTCGCGGCGTAGTGGATGCAACTAACCAAGCGCCGCTGGCGGAGTCATCATCTCTAAGCCCCTGACCGCTGCCACCGTGACTGCCAGTGGTTGGTTAAATTGAGTGCTTAAGTAAAGGACAGACCCAAATCGAAAAGGTTAACAAGTATGCAAGCAGTATCTCTTGGTAAGTGCCACGGTCGCACGGTGGCTCAAACAAGTACTAGTACAGTGAACCACTCCGAGTACTCGATAGTAGACTTACAACCTCACTACCGACCACTGCAATCGAGGATATGTGGGCTCCGCTACTGTTTCCGCCTCCTCTAACATCACGTCTACCCTGACCTTTCCTTTTTGGAATACATCATTCCAAACGGCACTCCAGGATTCAGGGCAGTGCATAAACATATCCATTTCCCTGCCTGCGATTCCTCGACGGAACACTCCTTTCCGCCAGTTTCCGATATGTTCACCGCATATCATGGAACCAGGCTGAGGAGACAACAGTCCCGCTAACGCTTTCGCCAAGTGGTGTTGATTTTCCTCCGAAAACAGGTGGAACAACTTGGGTGCGTAAATCACCGCACAACGGCCGGCGAGTGGATTGAGTGAAGTCAGCCTAGACAAGTCTGGTCTTCCTGCCGAAGGAGGCTTGTCAAGAGGAGGTACGATTTGTAACATCTTTGCGTCAAACATATTCCCTGCGACAAAGCCCATTGGATAGGTTTCTGGTGTGGTCTTGAAGAGGGCATGACCGATGTCAAAGAATTCTGGAAGAATCTCAATGTTAACTGATGTTTTTGCGAAAATCCCGACGGTATTCACCTTTATGCAGGTCAAAAGTCACGACGTTCTTGAGCGGGAAACCATCTGCCACGACCTTTCTTGCATCGACTCCAACTGGCACACACAATACCGTCAACATTTACCAAGAAAAGGCTCGCAGGGTGCAAGTGACCCACAGTAGCAAGAGAGGTTCAGTAGGATCCCATCCGGTCGTTCCTGACCAAGTCTGATAATGCTTTTGTATCGCGGCTGTGACACAATCCCTAACCTGGATGGAAATTGAAACCTTCAAAGTGCCAGTACGCAAGGAAAGCTTACTGGAGGAATGTGAAATTCTTGATAAACGGGTAAGGAAATATCTACATTCAAGTCATCTCACTTTCCGTGGCGCTCTCAAAACGACATTGCCTGACTGACCTCGTATGCCCTTTCCTGCACTTTCAGAAGGTGGGCCGCAAGATGGCCGTCGTTCTTTATTCCGGTCTGTTTTTTGACGAATGCCGCTTGCTCTGGGGAGAGCTTGAGGAGTGATTGAATTGGAGTGTCACGGACAGGCTTCATGACAGCCGCGATCCTTAGATCCTCAGTTTCAGCGTGTTTCTGCGAGGCTTTGAGTATGCATTGAGGTGCTTTATACCTCAAACGCTGCACAGCAAGCTGGCGACGAAGGCCCTAATGCTGAATCGATGCAGTTCTGACAGATTCATCATGGGATAAGGATGATCCGCGACAATCGTCGCGGTTCTGCGAAAATGCCGGTGTGCTCTCCGAATGGCAGCAGTAACAGTGGCATGCCATGGGAAGCGGGTCGGTGCGATGGTAGACTGAGATTAAACGCGCAAGTCTGGTCTGACCGTGACACGTAAGAGATATCTACTGCCTGTGGCGGTGCGATTGATTCGGATCTATACATATAATTCAAGCGTTCATCCCGGGGCAAGTCAACAACCGTCGGATTAATTATCATGCCGCTATTTTGGGAGATCGTCGGGAATTGGGGTTCCGCCCTTAGAAGAGGGTAAGACTGCCTTCCTACCCAATTGACTGAAGGGCTGCTCAGAGGAGATAAGCTCTCCAACAAATCAACTGATTAGGGACATTCTACTTACCACACTTAATTTGATTTCACGGAATGCAGCTTTTCTTGTTACAAAATCACTCTTTACGCGCGCGATCCGTCGATCATGATGACATCCTTGTCGATCGACTTGTTCAATGCCGCGTAGCCTGTGTACAATCGCCGACGCGGCGTGGACATATACAAGGCCTTGACCATCCCTTTCGCCGCCTTCCCATCGTTCACAGCCCACATCATCCCAATCATGCTTCTAAATCCGGCAAACCGTATCGCCGTGGCGAGATATATGATATCGATACCCAACGGTCGTATGGCATGCCGAGAAAGGCGAATTTGTGTCCCCGACCATATCGGGCACCGTCACCTCCCGATCGCTTAATGCAAACGCCGTTGGGACATTCGTGATACGCTAGATATGCCCATGTGTGTGTTCTGAGTACGATGAGCACCGCGTTGAACGTGTTCGCCTCGACAGCGCGAAAAAGGGCTTTGAGGGTGGAACTTGAAGGAGGTATTTAATTTAATTTAATTTATTGGAATCGGATGAGGGTAAGCTCTGCGTCGACGGTTTGGCTTGACCGACAACGGTGAATGCGGGTAGGTGGCCATGGACTCGGATGTGGAGAGATTAGCGCCACTAAGGTCGGCGTGTACGACGAAATGTAAATTACAGGTTCGCCAGGCTCGGTGCGCCTTCAAGCTTGCTTGCGGTACAGTCCCGCAGCGTGCAACGGGGCACCACCAGATCGTGTGCCCCGCGGTAAAAATCTGGTCAGCCCGTCAATGATTGGACGGACGACGCTGTCCCGGAGGGTGCGCAACATCACCACGAGCTGCCTCTCGCGATCTTTTCCTCGCCGATGCGCGATGTCGTCCGCAACAGTTAATAAAACTATGCAGAGAGCATCATCAAGTCGTCAAGCGTCGTATTGGGGGGACCGCCGGTCGCGGCGGGGCATCATGTAACACGATAAGGCATCACATCGCCGACGGCTGACGTTGACAATTATGACAGGTCCCCCGAGTGCAGCGCGTTGGAGACTCTGAAACGATGGGTGGTCCAAAAAGATCCCGAACCCGTAACATGCGGGCCCATCAGCAAAATGTCGTGCCCCTGTCACCGGCCTGACAGCTGATGACGATGAGGCTGCGACAATGTCTTCCAGTTCTTTCGACGGTTATCATTATCTTCCTGCCGCTTCTTCTGTCGTCAACCGCGAAGTCGATACGAAGTTCTCGGAACGCGCTACAGCGCTCCGTGCAGTGTCGGATGCCAATGCCCGTCCGGTGTGCCAAGTGGATCAGTGGATCAAAGGGTGTCAAGCGACGTAGGGCTCTGCGCCATTTGGGACCACAGTAACCCGCGCTCTCATTTCGAGAACTCGACCGCCAACTCCAACTGGCCCCGCGCGATCGCATAGCCACGCCATCCGTTGCCAACTTGAACGTGTTAGTCCCGTCTTCCGTGAACGAAGGGATTTGCAGTGCTGATGCGTATGCATGGATCATGGATAAGTCCGCAGCCATGTGGCAAAGGAGTGGAATATCGGACTATCCTTTGGAAGCATCCGCAAGATAGTTTGCATAAGCTGGAACGAACAAATTATTGACGTCGCAATGAGAAGAGCTCGCGAGCGTAGCGCTTCCGCGAGGTGTATGTGTGTCAGCGGTTGATCATAATGCCAGGTTCCAGAACTTCCTTGTAGAAGACCATGGCAGTCCATCGAGGTGCTGGAGATTGTCGCGGGGGGGCAGCTTGAACAACGTATGTCCAAAGTTTCAGTACGATCGCTTCGTCCAACGTATCATCGGAACCGAGGCGACATGACTCGAAGCACTCGATCGCGACGCAACGCATCACGATTCCCACTGGCAGTTGCATGCAAACCTAGATATGACGTTTACAGTTGGCAATGGGCGACGCGATGGAACGAGATGGATCCATCAAAGTCCTTTGTACCCGCGCGCAACTCGAGTTGCAGGTGGACAGAGACGTATTCTGAATGATCGAGCGTGATGATAATTTCACGGAGCGTATTTATGGAGGTGCCGATGACTGTCTCCTCTCGGCCATCCAAGGACGTTTGGAAGACAGCGAGGGAAGCTCCGCGCGGGGCGCTTGGGTCAAGTGCAAACTGCGTAGCATATGGTCCGAGTCCGGGCCCTGACCCATCGACGGTCTGGCACAGCACGTGCCTCTTTTGGACGGCTGGTCACCAGACTAGCCCTGATCATCGGCGATGTAAAAACAGACATGCTTCATCCTGGGCTTCAGCGCTGCGATCATCGGGGATCTAAAGACTGACATGCCGAGTCCTCAGCGACCATTGGCTGTCCGGCACATCCCGGATTGGCAGACGACTACAAAGGGCTGTCATCACCAGCCGACCTTCGCAAGATCAGAAAAACCGCCTTCCAAACTCAAAAGGACCGAGTGATTTGTTGTCTAACTTGACTGAAAACTTGCATAGAATGACGTATATCACGCACTAGTTGACTTGTGGTGACGGCGCCAACTTCGACGAATGTGAGAAGCAGGTAACACGAGCTTCTAGAACTATGAAGGAGAGGCAACGCCAAGAAAAGAGTCGTGCGGCGCATCCCGCTCCTCACCAAGGCTTACGATGGAGCACACAATCCGAATCTGAACGCGAGGACCGAGATGACATGAGTGAGATGACTCGTGCGAAATAGATGGAAGCAGATGCGGGTATATAGTGATGAGCTGCAGACGATGAAGTGAAGATTGAGGAACTAGGATAGGGGGCATACAGCATTTTATTCCTTCCACGGATATTCAAATTTGGGCTGGTCTTTGCGCCTCCAAAGCTTCCTCCTGAAAAAGATTATGAGTAGTTATTAACACGAGTGGTGATGTGACACAAACTTCTTTTTAGTCGTTAGGTTTTCGGCAAATACCTCCATACAGTGCTTGACTTTGAACTCTCGAATAAAACGAGGGTCCCTGGTGCACGTGGAAAGTGAAAGAACGCGTCGACGAGTATGTGAAACTTACCAAAGTTCGCTAGCTATTCCCAAGTCCTTGCAACACCGCATGAGAGCGTTGCTCTTGCACCCTTCGGCGGCAGTAGGGATACCGGAAGGATCGAAATACTCATTTTCGCCCCTAGCTATGGCTACAAGTCTGCGAAAAAGACTCGTTAGTCAACGGAACGTGTTGCATATTAAAGCGCCCCACCGCCCTTGGCAAACGAGTGCGTACTCCCTGCTGACTATCTTGGGACCCACGTTGGTCTCCGTTCTCGGCGCGAGTCCCCAGGCCCCGGGTCCAAAGGCCTTGTTCAAGATACGACGGTATTTGATTTCAGGAAGGTAGATAAGTCCATCTTTGACGAAGAAAGTCAGGCAGGTAGGACAAGTGAAGGGAGGGACCCACCAGGTTTAATCTCGATGTCCATTTCTTCGATAGGTGCAAGGAGGATGTCTGCAATTTCCTTCGGGAATGCTTCTACGGATAAGCCATAGTAGCTCTTCGACCAGTCATTGGTTCCGTTGTCTGCTCCTGATATGAAATCACCCGGGAATGCGATTTGAGAGATACGCGAAGAGCCTGCAGACTCGGCGGCAAGGATGCTCTCTGAAGGTGCATCGTTTTCGAGTGCTTCGCGGACCTTTGCTACATCTGCTATTGCTTCGGTGATGTCGTCCTGGCTTACTTGGTTGGTGGTTGTGCTGGCTGGTGCTTTTGCTACACGCGTGCTAGTTGCGGCAGAGCGGGCAGGGTAAGTTCGCGTCGCCGCAGCGTAGGTTCTGTGATGCGAACGCGAAATACGACGTGCAGTAAGTTTCGCGCTGTTGGCGAAGAAAGCCATGTTGAAGCCCCTTGCACTGCCACCACCATGAACACGCCCGGTTCTGTTCGCCCTCACTCAAGTTTGAGGATACAAAGACCGTCGTCGAGCCTGTCTCAACGACCACCTTCAAGTTTGTCTTCGGCTCGACCAGCTTCGAGTGCTTCATCGTTCAGACCACACTCGCGCATCTCAACGCGTCCAAGCTCGCGCCTATCTCGACCTGCTACTCGACAAGCTACGCGTCTTCTACCACTATGTCAGTCGCTGGTCACCCAAGTGACCGGGCTGTCGTCCGAAATCGATGACGAAAACTTTCGCATCGTCATGGATTTCGTGTCCAAAAACTTGGAATTATCGATCATGGCTGGGCCAAGCCCCGATATGACGGCGATGGACAAGCATTTCAGAGGGTATTATTCTATTTGATCGTCCCTGTGTTTTCTTGCAGTAGGTTTACGAGTCGATAACATAGTCACGTTCTCAAAGCAAGCATTAACTCTCATGACGACCTAGCGGATGCGCTGCAGGAGTCGTATCGCAAATTGAAGCAACAGGCTAAAGAGCTGACGGATCTCGACGAGCGTATTAAAGTGACCTTGATATATCTTCATCAGATAGGTTTTGAATACTGACATCCTACTAGTTGTCACACCTCCCGGACCACCTCCAATTACTTGTATGTACCTTTTACCGCAGATCGTCGTGTCCTGATGTTTCTGTGTAGATATTATTATCTTCCGCTCCTAGTGGTGCGACCCATGCATTCGTGGAGACATTTAAAGATGCCCGACCATCGGAACCTCCTGCACCGATAACATGGAAAGAGATTCTTGCGGAAGAACCATTCGAGGGTCAACACTGGGAGGGAGTATATGGCCTACCAGCTGGCAGCACGGTCGAGGGATGGGAAACTCGGAGCGATGGAAGCACGCCATCCCTTTCACCTTGGGACGAAGATGACTCTCAGGACAGTGATGCCACACCCCCCTCTTTCGAAGACTTACATCCACCTGCTGAAACGCCTGGGGAATCTACTAGTCGCCGTGTCTACTACCAGAAAAATCACCTCGAGTCAATCGAACAACTTAAAGCACACCAGTACTGGAGAGACGATTGGAAAATTGACGTGGATGTTTCGCGGCCGTTTGATATAGGCGATCCGTCAACCCTCGGTGTGTATTTTTTATCTTGATATTTTTTGCCTCTATCTTATACTTGCTAGGTCCTGCAATGCTTCGTGTTCTTGGAGAGAGAGCAACATTGGCCCTTGTTGGTCCAGAGCGGGAGGTGCGCGGAACAAAGCATCCCTTTGAGACCTTACGCCAAGTATATGGCGTCTAGAAATATATTCACGAACGCGACGCAGTGCGCGAGGTATTGATGTGTCTCCAAGGTCGGAAGAATTTCATGATCTACACTACACCGGATACATTTTCTTCCGTGGTATGTATTCATCTTCGTCAAGAAAGAGTAGGTTGGACTGACGAAATGGTAGCCTTCTCCGACGGCCCCGCGTCTATTGCACTTTACATTATCAGGCCAATCGTCGATCCTGAGCGCTTTCGCAGAGGTGACGACTACTGTATGTCATCTACGAAAGTTTGCTTCTTCCATCATCGACGGTGTTTCCACCATCCATGAAATTACTCCAAGCGGAACAATGCACTTGCTCACTCACAGCATCCGCTCAAGGACGGTAGAAGCTTTTGCTGATGCCGTCGACGCACAAATCCAGGTGTTCGATCGGTGGTGCGCCAAGAAGGAAGAAGCCATTTGTCACGCTCTAGCCGGGCGAGGTGACCCAGTCGTCGTCAGCCTGCTAAGTCTAGAGAAAGATGTTCGGGATACGTTTTCGGGCACCTTTGACGTGGTGTTGGACATCCTGCATCGACTCGTCGGATATATTTGTCAATCCCACAACAGACACGACCAAGCCGTTTGGAAAATACCTAACATGCCTACCCAACTTCCATCCGCGGTCGTTTCGGCACTCTTGCTTGACATTTTATTGCAGGCAGTAGAGGAACAGTGGTCTATGGGAAATATATCGACCTCCAATTCCCTCGCGACAATCTTTGCAAAGACATCGGAACCGATGTGGTGCATGATCGGAAAATGGCTCAAGGATGGAATGCCCGTCCGGAACATGTGGGACACAGCAGACAATATTCAAGCCCTCGATGAGGAGTTCTTCATCGAAGACAACGAACTTCCACTAATGGACCCTGATCTTTGGGCAGATGGTTATGTCCTCCGCAGTCCCATCATTCTGGAAGATGGGATGAGGAAACAGCCAGCCATTCCCGCGTTCTTGGGACCCGTGGTTGATCATGTCCTGGGAGCCGGCAAGGCTGTTGGACTACTACGAATGATGGATATTCATTTCTTTTCTGAAAATGCAACCGAAGAGAAACACCCTCTCCTCGATTCGAAGACCTTTGCGCAGTTGTTCGAGTCCAGCGTGGCGAGCTTGAGAGATTCGGAGTCCTTGTCGCAGGTGGTATTGGAAGAGCTCTCTGCCTATTGTCTTGCTGCTGGTCTGCGACTATCACGGGTCCTCACTGAGGAATGTGAACTGTCTCGCCACCTTGCAGCCGTTGAAGGGTTATACCTGATGACAAGGGGAGATGTGATCAGCAACTTCACCGATGTCCTATTCGCCAAGGTGCGATCACAACTAGCATTCCCTTTGCTCGTGCTTTATTCCCTTGCTTTGATGACGTTTAGATGGACAGTCAACAAACATGGAACGACTTTCACTCCCTGAACAGTGCCTTCAGGGACGTCATCGAGTCGACCAACTCGGATTGGATCGATACCTCTCTCGTTCGGCTCTCCTACAGAGGTATTAAAGTTGCTACGATCTCTGATACCGTCAAAGCGATAGATGGACTGCTCGTCGAATACGCGGTGCCATTCCCTCTAACGTATGTCCTTACCCCACGTGCCTTGCAAGGGTATTGTTCCCTGTTCGTCTTCTTGCTTCAAGTTCGGAGAGCGAAGTGCGTTCTGGAGAGGATCTTACTCCGTGGAGCGGTAACAAACACTGGGCTGAGGTCTGAGCTCAAGGTGTTCTACGCAATGCGAGGGAAGCTCTCGTGGTTCATCAAGTGAGTAAACAATAACGTAGTGCCAACCGCATGACCGTAATATATTGATGGTAAACTACAGTGCCTTGTTCAATTTCTTGACCACGAACGTATGATCTCCGGTCTAGTGGTGTACAGGATTTGACTCGTGTCATTCGCTCAGGTGATCCACGTTCAAGTGCTCAAATTCCAATCGGTGTTCAAAAGAGCCAAATCCCTCGATGAGATGATCAGGCTCCACAATGACCAGTACGCTTCCTTTAAGTCACACCTCCCGTTTATCGCTCATTGACACCTAGCCTCGAAACACTACTGCGCAAATGCTTCCTCGACTCTACCGTACGTCTACCCCGCCTATATTTCATTCGCTCATTACTCTTCTTTGGCTAGACATCCTCCTTCTTGAAAGCGATCCTAAGCATCTTGGATATGTGTATCCACTTTCGGACATTCTTTACCACTTTTGCGGGAGACACGACGCACGATATCTCCCGTCTGTCCATCAGCATGAGACGGCATCGGAGTCGTCGGCAACGACGACAGCGCAAGGACGTCATCGGATTTTCAGTGCCCCTGCCCACTGACACCGAAGACGACTCGGATAGCGACACCGACGCTGATGTTGACCAATTTGAAGCCGAGCCGTCGTTTTCCGAATTGGCTGCACCGTCATACACCGAAGCGGAATTCTCGACGCGGTTAGAAAAGTTGTCTGGCGAGCTGGATGGGTTGGTGAGGTATGTACGGCGTGGTGCGGAGAGTTTGGCAAGGGGGCTGTCGGAGGCGGGGTCTTCGTTTGGCGTGCTCGCATTTACGCTCGAAGATTGGGACTCGTGACGTTGCGACAGAAGTGCGCTCGTAGCGCAGGGGGATATGCAAGATGTCTTCAACATCTATTACTACACTTTGATACTAACCTTGGAAAGGAACTGAGTGTCGATGATTACATAAGCTTCTCATTTCCGATGATCATCCGAGCCCGAGTCGACATCCTGAGTCAGAGGAAACTCTGGGGACTTGTCTCGGGTCGTACATGTCTTGGGAAGCGTATGCGCTTCTTCTCCACGCATGCTCTAGATGAAGAGGCATCTTTTGGAAGCTACAGCGTAATCCTTCCTGAGGAACCTTTTGTCTGGGGTGTTTCTCACATCACGCCTCGCACCGTTCCGTCCAGCATCCAGCACCCTCCATATGCGCGAACAACGCTTGCGAACGCCTGGCCAACTTCCTGTTCTTCTAGAAGTGGCCATTCGGAGGAACCTTGCGAAGACCGGATCCCGCTGGCAAGCGAAGAAGAGACAAAGCTTCGTGCTTCTGCCAAGCTAGCTCGCAACGTTCGCGAGTTCGCAGGGACGCTTGTTCGGGTGTGCAGGCTCTATAAGCTTATATGGATGGACGGCATAATGACACCATCTTGTTATAGCCTGGGGTGACCACAAATTCAATAGACGCAGCAGTTCATGACTTCATCGTCGCCCATGGTGCCTATCCGTCTCCTTTACTCTACTTGGGATTCCCTCGGTCATGTTGTACCAGCATCAACAACATAGTCACTCATGGGATACCAGACGAGTGTGTTGCATTTATCTTATCCGAAGTGAATCTAATGAGGAGTATGTAGTCGGCCACTCGAAGATGGTGATATCATTAACATAGATATCACTGTTTATCTCGACGGCTTTCATGGGGATACCTCTCAAACCTTTCTCGTCGGCGACGTCGTACGCACGCATCCTTTGTTCGTTGGCGATTACAAACACATTGGATCCCACAGGACCAACCGGGTCGCGACCTGGTCTCGATGACCAACGCCGCCCTGCAGGCCGGTATTAGTGCCTGTGCACCCGGGCGCCCGTTCAATTCGATCGGCCGAGCTATTCACGAATTGGTCCGCAATTCCCCTTATTCGGTATGCAATGCATTCTCGGGACATGGTATCGGAAGAACCTTCCACCAGCCCCCCTGGATATACCATACGTGTATGGTCCCCCGTCCTCGTATCCGTAATCCTCTCTCTCTCTGAGATCTGATTCCTTTGATAGTGAACGACGAACCAGGGATGATGCGTCCCGGGCATTGCTTCACTATCGAGGTATGGAGTTTCGGTCAACATCGCTGTCTCGTTAAATTGATGTTACAACCCCTCTCCCTAGCCGTGTATCGTCCAAGGATCCAATCCCCAAGTTTGGATATTCCCAGATGGATGGACAGCATCGACCGAGGCAAGCGGTCACCGTTGCCTGCACATAAACATTGTGGAATCCTGACTGTGTCGTCATAGAACTGCGCTCGCAGCGCGCAAGCTGAGCACATGGTACTGATCACAGAAACCGGCGCAAACGTCCTGACATTATGAGAAGCGTCTTCGTTGCATGAAACTAGATCAGCACTTCCTGTTTGAATTATCACCAGGGTTCCCCCTTTGATTTGAAAATGTGGTCGTCGACGGAAGACAAATGACAGCGTAAACTCTATTCGCTACATATACAAAACGCTATAATCTACAAATCTATCGAACGGTCGTACTGTCAAGAAAATCTATGCTACATGACATGTGAACAAGCGAAATAGATGATACAGGCGGGTCATAGCAATGACTGATCTAAACTGTAGGGTGTAGGGGATGCTCGAACTATAAGTCTGAAAAAGCGGACGGTAATTTACCAGTACCCGACAGTGGTGCCTTTGAATCCAATCTCGAGCCATCTTTCTACATCTCTCACCTGCTGGCCCTGTGGCGCATTGAGGCCCTGGAAACCGATTTTGTGGTATACCTTGCGTGCGGGCGCCAACTCCTGCGAGTTCCCCACATAGAGGACGATCCGCTTCTTCTTCTGGAGAACGCTACCAGAAAAATAAAAATGCGTTCAAAAGAGCACATCAACCATAGCTACTCACTCTTGGCAGACACGGTGCAAAAGTCGTGCCGCACAACCACGGCCCCTCCAATGCTCCGCCGTGAAGACCTTGGTGACTGCCGTCACGTTTTCTGACTCTCGGGTCGTCGCCACCAGGCATGCAATCTCCGGCTGTTGACCATCCATCTGGATCAGATGAACCCAAACCTGCTGGTTGGCGATCATCATCCTAGCTTCCAACTCCGCGCCTGCATCATCAAGTATAAAGGGCCACTATTCGTACAAAAAGGAACATTAGAATCCGGACTCGTGAACGACATAGAAAGCAACTCACCGAAGTCTCGGAAAACGCCTTGCACATGGCCGCGAGCGCTTTTAGATGTGACATGTCTGCACGACGGAGAGAGATGACGACGTTCTCGGAGCCTGAAAAATAAGACACAGATTCCGAGGGCTTTTTCAACGTGTCGCTCGTGCAAAAAGTGAAGGTGGCGTCGTAGTACGGGTCCTCGAGAGCTTGGATGCCGTACCGCTGGCGCGTATGTGCTTCAAAGATCTCGGCAAACTTTTCTGTCACCCTTGCGATCGAAAACACGGAGAACACCCTCCGGGGAGGGACCTCCTGTAACAGGCACAGGACGAGTGGTGACAAGGAATCAGCGAGGTTCCTACCGCGCCTCTCCTCCTGTGCGAGCTGGGCAGCCGACTTGCAAGAGACGATGAAGATGGGATAGTTCCCAAGCGGTCCCCTGGTGCAAGACAGCACAAACTCGACGTTGTTTGCGCCATCGAATACAGCAATCCACAGTTGTTCGCTGTTGCCTCCGCGAGGGAAGCTGGACGCCTTTTTCGCAAATGGGAGAATAACGTTGGCAGCTGCCTCGTTGTGTGACAATGCACGCAAGACCTCCTGCGGAAGGTCAGACGCGTGGTGGTATGCGCGGACTTGACGAGGGGAGACGATGTTGGAGCTAGCCATGAATGAGGAATGAGAAATGAGAAACTGGATGATTCGAGGATGGCCATATCCCTCGCATTTTTATATTGTGGCGAGGGTAGAGTGTGGCGAAGACATCAGAAGTTACCCAAAAACTTAAGCAGGGCGCGGATGGCATCGCACCAAATGATTCCATACAGTCAGTTGAATTGCATGTTGGCCCATCCTGCACAATCAAGAGATCGTAATGGAAATACCGGTAACATTTGGTAGAGCCGGCCATTTTGGCGTAGTCCACAAAAGGGATAGGCAAAAGGCACCAGGTCAGGAGCCACGGAGGAGGACCGATGGATCCTGTAGCACCGCAACCATATTGAAGCGAACAACTCCGGACTCGCCCGGTAATCAGCGACGTTGAAGTTTCAAAGCAGATTGCGTCCGGTAAAGGGCGATCGATGCTTGATTCTTCGGCGACTTGATTAGGATCGCACTACCTTGAAATCACCTTCGGTGGGATGGCATGCTGGGAAAAATTCGGACCGCCAGCGACAAGCCTCATTCCGAATCTAATTCCAGGTTAGGTTTAGACTGTTTCCACAAGTAAACTCAAAACCGCACTAACGACTCTGATAGCACTCCACACTACTGGGAAGGAGGCTCCGCCGACTTTGTCGAAAAACGGCTGCAAACAAATTGAGCAACAAAGAACACGTTCCAAAGTACATCGCCACCGACTCCACGCGTGAACGTAACCACATCAAGCAGTGCAGTAACAACGACATCCTACGAGGAGTCGCGTTGCACCAGTCGCGTGCCGCGTGTTATTCACACAGCGCGGGCTTAATATGTCAACTTGCCAGTGCACCGTTCGTTGGGAACGTCGCGTTCGTGCGAACGATACTCTTCGTTGAAACTGATGGCGTTCCTAGCATTTGTTCTTCAAATTGCATGGCAGCCTGCCTATGTCCATTGAACCCCCTGCATTACGGGGCCCGCTGATGGGCAACACACAAGATCCGATTATCTTTTTCGAGTGGACGCGCCCTCAACTCCAAATTCCTCCGCGCTGTTACGACTTATCATGGCGTGCATGGCACTGCTACCACGAGTCGCCGCATCGTGGAAAATTGCAGGCTGGCTACTTGCTCACAGGATTCCAAGCCATACCATTGAATTGGCATGGCCATGGAAGGTCCTTGAACGCGTTTCTAATGGACGTACATCCACCAGCCACTGGCACCGTGGCACGCCGCGTCGCCGCGCCACTGGCATGGGAGTCCGCCAAGTTCGCGTCGAAAGTTTCGAAACAGGTGCGATGATCTACAGCATGGCCCCGCGGGTCCTTGGAACTAGTGTTCCGTTCCGATGCTGTATTGTATGATGGGCCTCGGTGCGTTTGAACTCGCGGAACAGATGATCTTGATTAGAACAACTTCTAACATCTCGAACAGAACAGCGTTGAAGGAAACTGAGATGCCGGTTTGAGGGTGGAACGGTGGAATGATTTCCATTTAATTTTCCTCCAAGATCATGCTCACGATCTGGGACTTCAATGACTCACATCCGTCGCCCTTCTTCCATCAGTAGACAAAGAAAATTGCAGTGTCCTAGGATGTCCATGTCACGTGATACCTTGACAACGGAGGATGGATGATGACGTATTTGAGCCTTGTAATTGCGATCGATATGGTTCAAACTCAAAGATAACAATTTCAACGTACAACACGAGCAGGGAAAAACGTCTACAGTACTTTTAGCGTCTACCACTACTTTAAACACGATAGCACGCACAGATCATGTCGGCACGACAATCCGCTCTGTCAGAAACCGCGACAACACCTGCGTCAAATCCTTCCCTTCCTCCGTCTTCCCCGACACCTCCTCGCTCTTTGCCAGCACGGGCTTGGCACGCGTCAACAATGCCTGTAAATCAGCCGCCATCTCCCCAGTCATACCCCTCCTCAGTCTCTCCGCCAGCGCCCTCGGCGCCCTACCCTTGCTCGTATCCAACTGTGCAGTATGATGTTCCTCCGCTTCTACCTCCGTCGCCGCGGGGTCAAAGTCGGGCTTCGAAAGCCATAACGCGAGCTGCGTCACTGCGTAGACGAGAAGCGCCTCCAGAGTCCGTCGAGTAGTGAGCGTAGCTTGGCTTACGGCAAGCGGCTCGTCTTTGACGGACGTAGAGGGTACGATAGCTTGACCAGCGGGTCGGCTGACGAGGTTACGCAGCACGTCGAGAGTACAGTTTGCCAACTCTAGCAACGTACCCAGGGATGCCGGCTCACCGAGGACAACCTTGGAATGCTAAAAGCGTGGAAGAAACATGAGTGCTCGGTAAATAGTTTTAGACAAACCGAGATGGGAATAACTTACGGGAACGATGAGCGCCTCGTGTAGTGGCCAGTCCTCCTGCTCCCGCAGGAGTACGTCATATGCCCGACTGATGCTGACCAGCGTTGACACGATCGAACTACACAGCCGGAACATCGTGTGGACCAACCGTGCCGTGAGAGGATGTTTCCGCAGGTCCATCATATCGAGTTGGGATAGCGACGAATCCATTGGTTCCTTCTCTATCGCCGCCCGCTCCTCAGGGGTCACAGGTTCCAACAGCCTAGCCAGGTGGTTTGGGTGCGTGAGGGCGTAATTGAGTTGCTGGAGGAACACGAGTGCACGCGTGGAGAATACACGAAGGACTTTTGTGACGACTGGATTGGGGTTGGTTGTAGTGGGGGGCACGCTCTCCGCGATGGCGTAAAACAGATTGACGGTCTGCTCCATCTCCTCCAATAAGGGCAGCGTGATGGGATCACCGATACTCCAGGACAGCGCACGCGCAATTTGTTTTCCGTACAGCTGAATCATACCACACGCATCTGCGCTGAAGAAATGATGCTGGTTTCCTAGAGTGCAAACCACCCCAGCCACGATGGAAAACATGTAGCAATATGCTTTGTGTGCTGGGCTGCGTTCTCCTGGGAGCTCGGGCAACGCGACATCGATCAATCCGTCACTGATGGCTGCGCTGATGCTGTTGTTGCTGTATGCCGCTAGGACCCCCTCGCTTGCAAACCTCTCCGCACCAGACGGGATGCTGACCAACGCCATGTGGAACAAGAAGATGTGTGGCGAGTACAGAGGGAATCTGCGGGCTCGAAGGAGGGGTAGATCAGAAATGCCAGCTATATCCGTACGGACCAACAGCTCGAGGCTAGACTTGATGACGTCCGTCTCCTGGCACCGCATGAGCCAAGGCAGCGACGATGCACTCACGTCCGGTCGAGTACATTGCTCGAACACAGCAACAAGCAGTTCCATATCACGATCGAGGTCCAGATCAAGACGCGTTCGCGCAGAGTCGAACGTGAGTCGGAGCGCATCGAAGACAAGAGTCAAGGTAGCTTCGACGAGTGCGGTGATTTTCAGGCGCTTGGCCGCGTTTATAACCTTGGAGCGAGTAGCCAGACTTCGGCATTGTCGGACGCAGAAGTACAGGATCTGCAAGAGCGTCCTGTGGAATGGAACCGACACTTTACCGAGGAACGATGCGGAAGGTGGTTGAGCTTCGTTCTGCAACAGCTCGTGGGCATTGGTGACGAGTGCCATGAATGACTCGACCTCGGCTTCCGTATCCGTAGTAGAAAACCAAGCAACCTCGAGAACCGAGAGAAGCAGCCCGAGTCGTACCCCATGGATGGTCGCCATCATGTCTCCTTGCCTTCTCTCGTGAGCGAGAGCTCCAGAAATGGTCGACGCTAACGCCAGTAGGCTTGGCCGGGTCCTCTGCTCGACACGGATGAAAGGCAACATTTGTTTCAACAAGAACTGCCAAGCCTCAGCCATTGCTGTTTGCGCGTGCGCCAGAGAAAGGTTGAGATTGATCGACATGACTTGTTTCTCGATCGCTTCGACACCATCTTCATTGATGGGACATTGTTGAAGCCTACTTCTCAACAGTTTGGGCGAGAATGTAAAGTTGTCGCCGAGTTCGCGCTGAGAGATAGGGTCTTGGGATTGAAGTTGCTCAAGCGAAAGGCCAGTGAAGTCTTGTGAGAGCTGTTCGGAAAGCTTGTCATATAGACCTGGATCATAACAACTAGAAGCGCCCTCGAGGATAAGTTCGTTGAGCTGATCTTCGCCTTTGAAAGTGGGGATAAACTCTGTATAGCTGAGCGGCTTCGAGGGAGGGTCAGTGGCGCATTTCGGAGCTGGCTGGAGGAATATATCTTGTCCGATGATGCGGATAGCGTACGACTTCGCCATGCCACGGTAAGCCTGGACAGACACCGCTTGATGAAGGTTGGACTGTCGTTCGCCATCGACCGCGATGAACGATTCCACGGTATAGTCTGGATCTGGCCCGAGTTCCTCCCGGGCGATGGCCGCGATTTGCTCCCAAAACTTCTTGTTTTGGCGGCCATCTTCAATTACGGGTTGGTGCTCGAGACCATGCTGCCACACCACATGAATAAAATGGAGAACGGACGCAAGAAGTGTCGGATTGGTTTCCCAAAGATCCTTCCAATGTCCAAGAGTCTCCATCGCGACCTCCAAAGCGCTCTTCGACTTCTTCTTCTCTTCGACTTCCTTCTCCTTCTCCTTCTCCTTCTCCTTCTCTTTACCTTTCAAGGTCGGGATGATGAATTCACCCGTGACCAGCAGTTTGGAGAGAGCAGGCTCTTTGTCCATGGCAAGAGAAATGAAACTCCACACAGCGCGTCGGAGGGAGAAGTCTTCGTATGGATGTTCTACTATGCGAACAAAGGAAGCGACCGTAGCCTCTGGGTTGGAAAGATGACCAATGATCGTCGGGGGTGAAGGAGCCGCTAACGAGAGGGAAGCGCACAAAGCGTGAAGGACCCGCATAGCTTCCAGGGGAACCACGGTACCCACGTCCCTTTCCTTGACGAACGTGGCAAGGACATCCACAGGGTCTACACGGGCTCTCGCAGAATCAGAGAAGCCCATACCTCCAGCCACTTTTGCGCAGAGAGCTTGCTCGAGCAGACATGGCTTGTTGTTTTTTGCCGCCACTTGCTTATAATTGAGCACTAAGCACACAAGTTGAAGGTGCGACTCGAGCAGGTATATCAGACGGCGGACATCCCCAAACCTCCTTGCGCTGTAAAGTGATCCAAGAATATTCGGGCTGGCTGCAATGGCCGATATGAAGGGGTTGATCGTCGAGGTTGTTGCTTTGTGGAGGAACGTGTCGATGACGGCCTGGCTCAAAGTAGAGAATGGTCGACTGTTGATGGCAGGAGGGGACTGGATGAGAATATAGGCATAAAAGGATGATATCCGTCTGCCAATCTCGAAACGATCTCCCAATTGAGCATATTTCCATCCCAAGTGTTCCACCCAGATCTCGCCATGTACGAAGTTCGCGGCTCGCATGAGAACTTCCTCTTTGACTTGTCGGAGGCGTTGGTTGTCCGGCGGAATGGTCAGCACGGAAATGAAGGCTTCTTGGAGGAGCTGCTGAACGAGATTCAATAACGCGAGGGTCATCGTATATTGACCAGTGGCCCTCTCTGCAGGCAAGGCAACTGCTGCAAAGCCGGAAGATTGGCTGGGACCAAAAAGCGCATTTGCAGAACGAATGTAAAGCCAGACCCGGAGAGAGTACTTGGGCAATGTAAGCAACGCCGAAAGCACGCTCATCGCCGACGTTACGAGCTGAGTACGAGAAAAGCCACGCGTTTGAGGACGACTGAGGGCTTCCTCGAGAATCATCGTAGTCAATTGTACCAAGTCCGCAGAGCTGTTTTCCGTTTGGGTCGTGGAATCGCCTGTTTCGAGGGACTCCAAGAGCTCTTCCGCAAGGATAGGTTTATCCTGTATGACACTGCGGATGAGGTCAAGTGCATCCGTAGCCAGTGCTTCGTCGCCTTCATCATCAATCTCCATGCCGACGTCCTCTAGTCTTAACGTTAAGGGCGACGAACCAGGACCCGTTCTGCCGAATGTCACGTCCTGATACAAGTCCGTTGTGCCCGCGTATGTACTCCGGCGCGTAACGTACTCCGTGAGCACATCCAGGATAACTTTCCAGCCGCTGTACTCGTGCTGCCAACACACCGCAACGAACTCTCCACCATCACCACTAAGGAGCCGTGCAGTAGAGCGAGGAGGAATTATCGAACCGCCAGGCAACCGGATCGCTCGGTGGTTTGTATACGTTAATCCAGGCGTCGAAGCGGAAGGCCCATATTGAACTCTCTCATACACTGCATTAGTGCCCGTGCACGATGAAAGGGGAATGACGAGCGAAAACGTCGGGAGCTTGTCCATGTAATAAAAGACATGCTGAGCGCAAATCTCCCGCTCAGTCTCTTCTTCCTCGTCCACGGACTGGGAATACTCCGCAGATGAGGCCACACAGAGGGAATCGGTGTCGAGGAACCCGAACGCAGTCATTGCGCGAAGAAGCCTGATAAGAGGTCTGAAGTGGATCGGGAAGCGCGACCGAGCGACGTCTATTACGGCCCGCCGTGCGACGCCTTGGCGCCAGTCGGACTGCCAGAACTGTCGGCATATGCCAGCGACAGACCGACTCTCGCTTCTTCCGAACAAGGCGATCCAGACTTCGACGAGCGAGCTGAAATCTGGAATGAGCTCTACGGGGACCAACTCCAAGACAGCCATCAGGAAACCTGAAAGGAGATCAGCCATTGCGACTACATCGAATATGACCACTCACCCTTCAGTACGGAACGAAAGGCGATCGCGTTGGGATCCGTTACAGTAGAACCTGCTTTCCAAGCAACCGCGGTGACAAAGAGCGGCGAAGTTGTCAACAAGTTGTGCAGCACCTTGAACAAGCCTACTTCATTACTTAACGCCACGCGACCCATAAGGACATACGTGGGTTCTCGTTCTTTGCCGCGCGACGTATGTGTCTGTGTTGAATCATAGAACGAGCGGTAGGATTCGGGGACCTCCTTCATATCCATGATCTTCGCGCCTATTCGAGAAAGTACAAAAGCCCACCCCAGGTAGGTACATGCGTGCTGATTTCCAGGATTGGAGGTCACGAGTTCGTGTATTCGTTTCAAAGACTCCGGAGAAGCAGTGTAGAATGTTTTGTCAGTCGCCCCCGTCGATATGTCAACACCATCAGGCTCTGCTACCCTCTCCAGCTCCAGAATCTCAATCGTAATGAGTACCCAGAGACCGGAAATGTCTTGCAGAATTTGCATTCCCTCCTCGTCTAGAAGAAGTGTGGAGTTCTGTTGCGAGGAGCCGAGATTCGTGTTATAAGCAGCGTCGAGTAACTTCACCACAAGCTCCCCTTCGCACGGGACATACCCCCACATCGTCCAGAAAAGCACTTCCAACATTGCCAATTGCTCTCTAGAGAGTTGCTTGGCCCAACGTGACGCAGCTCTTGGATCCTCGCTAAAGGTATTCGGTATGCTCTCTTGTGTCTTTCGTAGGTATTCGGTAATGAGGGAGTTAGCAAAGGCAAGTCCGTCTGGGAGAATAGCGGGAAGGTTCTTGGTAGCAACAGCATGTATCGGGTCAGCGGGGTTCTCCTGGGCGCGGAAGAGTGGGATAAGTACGCGAAGAAGGAAGAGGCGCTCTGAGTAGTAGAACGGTGTGATGGCAACAATAAGCTCTTCAACAAGACTCTTGTCCGAACTTGACCCCGAACTGATTGACAGGCCTTCGTTGTAGAGAAAGGATCGTAGTAAAGTGAATGCCTGGATCTCATCGATGTCGAAGTGCGAGCTGAGGGCGAGGGCGAATTCCTTTGAGGCGTCGTCTACTTGTAAGACACATCCGTCTGGCAGTGTGACGGTGCCACTCTCCACAGCTTTACGTGATGCAGGTGTTGGCCTTCCGTAGGGCTGGGAGACATCCCGAATTTGCGAAACGCGGGGGGCTATTTTCTGGGATATTTGGTCTACAGACCCTCCATCACGGAGACCGGTGAGAAATGAGTGTAGTTGCTGATATGTGCTATAGCAGACAGGGAACAATGAGATGTAAAACAAGAGGGGGTATATAAACTCACATGTCAATCAGCGACGAGCGCTGCGAAGATTCTCCGGACATGTTGACACGTCGGACGCGGCGCGTGTTCGACTCATACAACTGCAGATTGTTTGTACATGTATATTTCCAAGGCTATTGCTAAACACTCCCAAACAACGTCTTTCGAGTACAGTTATGATAGGTAATGTCATAACATCAGACCCAACCACGAGCAGAGCCACGTCCACCACCATGACCTCTTTCCCTCTCCACCACAAACATTCCATCTCGCATCGTCACTAACATCCTATCATCCTCAGCCGCTTGACTCGACGCCGCAGTCGCTTTCTTTGCCGAGACATAAGGACGTGCCCACGACGTCCCAGCGGCAGTAGACGCAGCCGGTGCAGTGGTGGTCGCTGGTGTCGACGTCGTGGCTGGCATCGTAGCCGCAGGTGCAGGTGCAACATTAGTAGCCGGCTTCGGTTTCGGAGTCGCTGCAGGCGCGTTAGCCGCGGTCATCCAGGCGTACTTGCCCCCAATTCCAGCAGCCTGGCTAGCAACCGCATTCGACATCTTCTTGCGCACGTCTTCAGACATGTTCCTCGCGGTGACACCAGGCCCCTCTTTTTTCTTCTTCTTCTTGGGTACACCACCTTCTTCGTCATCTACGGCCATCGCGCCACCGCCTCCAGAAGTTTGTGCCGCCAGATTCGCTGCATGCGCAGCCGCAAGGTCCGCCCGCTCCTTGCGTTCCCTCCGAATCTTCATTTCCTCCTCCCTTTCGGTCTTTTCTAAAGCAGCAAGCTGCTTTCCTAAGTCACTACGCACAATAATACTCCACATTGGAGTACCGTCCTCGTACAAGGATGGCGTTTTGTCCCATTGCGCATCGTTGCGGTGACGAGCGGCTGCGATCATCGCCACGATGAGATCCTGTAGTCGAGCGCGTAGAGCTAGGGAGAGATAATTCACAGAATCTTCTGGAACCTTGGTAATCTTATGTTGCGTCCCAATACTGCGCATTGTTGACCCGATAAAACGGGTGTCAAAGGATGGCTTCGTGGGCTGCTTTTTCGAGCGATCCTCAAAAGGGCGGTATGTTTGGTGTGAGTCGTATGACCGTTGTAAACTCTCTTCCTCAGCCTGAATGTGTGCCGTTATTGGCTGAATTAAATATAACGGGAAGGCATACCCTTAGATCCACACCAGCACTGCCAAGCGCGTCATTCAGAGTAGCCACATCGGCAGTATCCACGCTACTTGCAGCGGCCGCAGTGGTGCTTGACCCAGTAGCTGCGGTCGTGGTCGTCGTGGTCGTGGTCGTTTGTTGGCGCTGCGTTGTGTTCATCGTAGTGGCATATTGGTAGTGCGTGTAAGCCGCCTGGGGATAATGTTGCGAGTATTGGTAATGCGAATAGGGTGTTGTACTGAATAACGCTCAGTTACATTGACATTAAATAACAAAGACGTGCTTGACTGACGTGCCCACTTGAGATTGCTGCTGAAGTGCGGGGTCGATCGGAATGTCTGACCGCCAAAATAACAGTTCATGATCAAGCTGAAGACAGAAAGAGCTGTGGCGCACGTGCTGTACCCCACTGTGTAGTGTACTGCGTGGCAGGTTGTGTCTGCGCCGGAGTGGGTGTTTGCGGAGTCTCAGACTCGGTCTTCATAATGATCGAAGGTGCGTTTACTTGCCAAAACTGGGTTGGTAGAGAGTATTTGAGAATTCAAAACAATCCTGCAAAGTGTCAGTTTACTTTGCGTAGTCCGAAGAACGTGGAATGGGAACCAAAACTCTGCCTCGCGATGGGCAGCCTGAGATCTGAGTGGGATGGACGAGCGGTATTGTTTGCCACTGTTGAATTCTAAAGATCTTGACAAATCAGGTGCAAAGCCGGCCATTGAAAATCTATGACCTTTTCAATTTTATTTTGTATTGAAGTACCTGAGGTTACTACAACCTGACGTGGAAGACCGGACAAGCCACTTTCTACGAATCAGGCTTATCGATGCTCATCGACTACATGTGGAAATGACCATCCATGATCGCTATGTACTACCTTCAAGTTGCAAGTTACCACAGGTCATGGTTGACTCACGCTGTGCGACTGGAGAGAGCGCGGTAGAGCGAGTGTATTAAGCAACAGACGTGTGGCACAACTTCAATTCCTCCAAAATCAGCACCAATATGCAATCTGGAATCTATCTGGTAGGATCCCCCACGAGTTAGTAATCGACGAGAGAGAAAGCGGCAGCCAGATCTAGCATGTCGCCGTCTCTCAGCTTGATGCGCTGCAATCCTGCAAGACCCAAACACTCTCCTCAAGATCCCAGATGTAATGGAGGATCGGTGATGAGAAGACTCCACATTTGTCATGAGGATAGATAGACAAATGTCTCTTCCGAGTGTCATCATACTTTTCTTCCAGTCGCGATTCGGGTAGTATGCTTCGGGAAAGTTGACCATGATCTTGAGCGGAATGCCGCAACCCCACTCGACTCGCCAGCGGTATGGGTTTAACAAAGAGGAATTGTAGTCGCATGTAGTAGACGCACTGAAAACAAGCGTCATTGCCACACTCGAGCCCCAATCAGGTCGAATAACCACCGAACGAATTGTCGGAATAGAGTGTGTCCGAACTTTGTCACAATTTCGTGTGAAAATGGAGCAGAGTGGAGTGCAATCATCAACTGAGTGATGATCATCAGGATTGCAAAATATCCTCATTTCTGTTTGGGCTGGGATATTTACGCAAGAGAGGAGCGCAATGACGGTCGAAAGTGGAGAAATGGTCAAAAGGCGAGAAAGATGGGGTAAATCGATCTTCTGGAAGGTATCCAATGCCTTGCTAGAGATGAAATCTTTGGCACTAGCAAGGGCATCATCGAGACACAGGTTGTAAGGTCTTGCATACACGTGAGCATGGATATGAAATCCTCCACGGATTGTTGGAGATGACCTGGAATGGAATGTAGGTCGAGAGTTGTCAAACTAGCCAGCTTGCATGAATACCACGGAGGCGGTGACAGGGTACCCCAGGACATCACATCCTTTCGGCAATTGGGGACCACCGTGAAAATTTCGAGGTTTTTCAAATGGGAAGTGCCTGAGATAAGTCTTCCATCGCGCAGGACATCCCACATGAAAACTGCCAGGCAAAGTTCTTCAATGCGTTATCCGTGATGGATTAATCTCTGCGCAAGTTGCTGCCAACACCTGCAACCCCATGGTGTGCGACTCTGGTGCGTATCTTCAGTGGTACCCGCTTCGATCTGGCCAACAACACTGTCCAGCGTTGCGACCTTGTAGAAATGTAGGACCAAAGAGTTGCGCAATCCAGCGCAACATTGCACCAACGACTGCAAACGTAAGAAACGTTGACAAAATGAGGTGTATGTAGAGAGAGAAGGCCCCAGTCCTCGTGCTCGTAACAACCCCGAGCGTAGTGGATAAGTATGGATTCAAGCAGCTCGTTTGGAAGACGAGAGATTGGGGAATGCGAAGTTATATCTGAACTTCCCCCTTGAGACAGTGGAATTCACAAACCAGAAATGAGGCGCACCGATGGAGTGAGACAGTGATAATTGCTCGCCCAGCTACTAGGTTCACGTCCTTCGTACCAATGGGCAGTGCGCAATGTTGGGGACAGAATTATTAGGAGAGAAAGCCAATGGTTTCGCAGGTTAGATCATAAGAAGGGTCCAGCTTCAAGTTTAGGGGGTTGTCACACCTCATCCGCTGACAAAAATTACAATCTAGCCTCAACTCCCAAAACTTTATACTCACCTTCGTTGTCATGGCGCGATGTCTCACTGGCAGTACAATGGTTCAATAGCACTTGCATCAATCACGGCACGGTTGGAGGTAACATGCTGATCCAAGAGGTCGAGAGCGTTTCGCCAGGGGTATATAGGAAACCTCCCGACCACCTTGCGCAAGGCTGCCTTCGAGGTTTATCGATCGATGATCCTGCGGGTAGTGGGACGAACTCGGACGTGCGCGCTAATAGCAGGGATTCCTGACCTGCAGATAGCATCAGGAAGTGCGGACTCAACACATTCGAATCAAATGGAAATCAAATGGTGACCAAAATATTCTAACATACCATGTAGAATGCGACAGAAGAAAAAAGCAAGCATGGCGGAAAAAACAAAAACTAATGGGCTCGACAGAAAAACGTAACAAGTTGTATCGCAAGAAGGCCTGTTTGTTTAAGGAAAACCTGACGCATAAGGGGTATAGACATTAATGTATTATCAGTAAGTCAAACTCAAGTCGAGTTTGATACGTGAAGATCGAGCGCAATGTAGGAAAGCAAGGCATAGCAAGCAATCCGATCATGTAGTCATTGTTCATCTAGTCCAAAAATCGTTCGTGAGGAAATGCGAGAGCGTCAAAATGTTCACCGGTATTCGTAGGGGGATTCCATCTTTGCATTGGTGGAAGGTGGTCTGACAACCACCGTTGGCAATACTTCGTCCCTGCGAAGTATGCCTCTCATTTTGCTTGATTCGGAGCGCCCGAGTTGGAGTGGCTTCAGATACTTGTTCCCAGAATTAGGATCAGCATTCTCCGAGTCATCGCGCATCACTTTAAACTTCTGCTTCTTGTTTCCAAGAACAAGCGGTCGCGTCCCGGCGAATTTGATGGCATCTTCCTTGTTCGTACCGCGACCATTGAGCAGGCGAAGTGGACGGAGGCCCCCAGTTTGAACGGTTAGCCTGTTTTCCGACCCAGGAGTGGATAACTTGCACTCCGGTACAGGGAGTTTCGTCGCTGGGAGAACAAGAGTCGGTAACTCGCCATGATCTACATGGGTAGCCGTGTCGAGGGATTTTCCGTCGGACTTGATGTATACAATGCTGGAGCAACGAGAACCGGTGGTCTGGGGCATAGCTGCAGCCTGGTATTTCCTATTGTATGGGCACCCTTTCTGACTGCCGCAAGGGGTGTTCTCGACCGTGGGTTCAAGCATACTCGCTGCTTCAAACAAAGTGACGGTCGAAGCAGCTGAAGGAGGGATGAGAGTAGCGAGCGAAGTCCTGGCACTGTTCGTTACTTGGGGAATTTCAACTCGAAGGCTCATGTTTCGATGAGACTTTGAACGCCCCAAGGACGTGCCGGTTGTTGGTGCGTTTTGCTGTACCTGGCTTTCGGTAATTGGATGCGCGATAAAGTTAGGAACAGCCTCGTCGCCCCATACTGTGTTGCGTCGATTCGCGTCACATGTTGGAAGGCTTCCATATAGTCTAATCTTTGTATCCAGTGCTCGATCCAGATCATTCTTCCAAGTATGAGCGGCATCCTTGCCAAGGCCGAGGCTACGATAAGAATTGAGTCAAATGACAACTCATTGGGATGCTGATTCATAGATACCTAGGAAGACTGAGATGCTTTCTCTTATGCCCAGAGACCTTGCTTCCTTTGCGAGCCTGCTCTCCTTGCACAGGGGTAGAGTGAAACCGGGGAGGAGTAAAGTCTTGACCTAGTACACCAAACTCTGATCCAGCAGTTGCCTTGGCCGCTCGCGATGGCCGCTTCTTCGTGACTGTGCTGCTCAGTGGCGGGTCAAACTCCTCCCATTCTCGTATCTTCATCTCTTCTCCAAGCTTGAGGCCAGGCACGAGGAGTGGTAAAACGCCGGCTGTGAGCGCGTCGATTTCCCTGATGTTGTCGTTGACAGTGGCACCAAAAGAAAATTCGGATGAGCGGGACTTCCTGTGGAGGAGTTGCTTGGCGGTTTGCTTGGCACTACGGATGTTGGGAGGTGTAGGTGGCAAAGGTTGAGAGGGAGGTGCACTGATGTCAGGATTCGTAACAGGGGAGACGATAGCAGATGACACTGAGCGAGAACGAAGGTGAGATGACGACGTGGAGCTGATGGCTGGAACAGCGTCAACTCCGGTAGCCACACCCAACAAGCCGTTCGGGGATTCCGTGCGCTCGGGAGACGCAGGAACAACAACAGTGGTAGCAACAGCCGAGTAGTGCCTTTGGGCGATCATAATGCGAGTAGCGAAAGTTTCATCGCCGGAAAAATAAGATGAGGCCTTCGATTCCTTCCGCATTCTACCCAATTCGGCACTATCTGTAGACTGAGGGCTGGGAGGGATGGTGTTGTCTACTTGCATTGGCAGAGGCGGCGTGATTTCGCCATCTTGCTGTTGTCCTTCTGGTGGGAGGACGGCGAGTTTGGGGAGAGGGGTTATAAGCCCAAGGGCACGACCGAGTTTTCCTTTGCCATCTACCGCATCGCCTTGAGAGATCCAGACGTCTCCGGAACGGCGGCCTTCAACAATCGTAACACTGCCGCTTCTCTTATATGCACCGCAGTATGTAGTCAGGGTTTCGGTGGGGGAAGGCGCCCGCATGACGAGGGAAGGAGGATCGGCATGAACACCGAACAACCCAGTGGGGATAGGAATCGGAGAACGGACGAGGATGTTCATGGCCAACAGAGGTGATGACAATGTTACCGAGAGCACGAGCATAACCGGAAGAGCCTCATTCAGAGCATGTGAACCTAAGCTTGCAATGGAAACCAAATAGGGGAGTGATAGGCCCTGAAACAGAAAAGAAAAACTTGAGCCTAGTAGAAGGGACAGCAAGAAAGGCACTTACGAAGGGGACCCAGATGGAGAGCAGCCAAAATATGTATCGCGAGTAAGAAATGTCGACTTCGCTTCCAGTAACCGCCAGCGACGCAATACCTTTTTCAGAGTCCGCGGTATATCCATAACCACCAAGTACCTTCGCGCTTGACAGCGCGGGTGTAGCAGGTCGAGAAGGTACCACGTGCGGAAGCAATGCTGCATTGAAGTCAACGACACTTGCCATCGGAGTGGTCGGACGTGAAGGTAACGCATGGGGGAGTAGCACTGCATTGACTTCGATGGCACTACCATTTGGTGGAGCTGTAGGGTACGACCAAACGGACATCGTGGCTTGCGAAACAGAAGGAGAGGTCAACCAGGAGCTCTGGGATCCCACGCGTGGACGGCTGGGGGCATCACGGCGGAATGGATCAGGATCCTCGTTCATAACGCAAGTCGGGGAAGCATTTCCGCGATACGCTGAAGGAAGCGGGGGTACGGGAGGAATGGAAGGATCTGTACCTGAAGTAGCATTGAACCAGTAGGATGATTTGAGCTGTGAGAAGGGTTGGGATGCAGCAGGACTAAGACGCATTGACCCATGGCGAGTGTGATGAGTGGAGAAAGACCAGTTTGAAACACTTTCATGATGTGAGGAGCTGGCGTCAGAAGTGAGCCAAGAACTGCCTTCGCGGAGAGCATCCACATCCTCAGTGGCGAAAGACTGTCGAGGTTTCTCCTCGACCTCCCTCACCGGAGGCCAGCTGTCCGTAGGCTCATTCAAGGCCGCCAGGTTACGTTTGATGACAACCAATGTATAAACCAGGCCACCAAAGGCAGCGGTGCTGAGGACCGCAGTAATGGCCGAATAAGCGATAATGCCAGCAAAGAAAGTCGGAACACCAGCGTCCGCAAAGACTGCAGCGAGGGTCGTGGATGTCAAACCAAAAAGTAGTGTCGGGGTCCATATCATCCAATGTTTGCGGCCGAAGGATACTGAGCGACCCATGCGAATGTGAATAAGGGTCAGTCCCGAAACAACGAGGAGGCAACTCTGCCTGATTGTTAAGGCAAACCAAAGCCGAGCAGAGGCAGCAGGATCTCTAGCGTCAGCAAGACCAGTTACTCCGCCAGAGTTCTCTGACACAACCTGCCAGATGAAGGTGCACAACGCCAGGAGATCCAGCGATGCGAGCCAAAGATGGCTCTTATCAGCCGAAGAAAGAGAATGAAAGTTGTAATTAGGAAGTCCAAACTCGGACTATGCACAACATGTCAATTACGACAACTGGTTCCGAAAAGACGTAAATGAGCTTACCGGAGCAACACGTCGACTCAAGGGATGAGGAGGTAAGATGGGAATCGCTATACGAAGAATGACAAAAGCCGAAGCTAAGAACGAAATAAAACTAAGTGCAATGGTGAGGATGAAGGGAATCATCGTGAACGCGATCGTGGTTGATTAATGATTCTTGAACCGATTCTTGAAGAGCGAGCGTAAGGTGCGTGAGTGCGTGAGACGGCGTAAAGCCTTCGAGACTCGGATAAAAAGCCAAAGGAACCGGCTTTGAGCTAGAAAAAAGGCGTCAAGTCTTGAAGAACGAGAGAGAAAAAATGGGTGGAATGCCCGGGATTAAATACTTGGGATTAAATGCCAAAGCCCATAATTTAAATGCGGACCAATTCTGCCCCACAATGCCAAATAAATCACGTCTACATTTAACGCGCTTACATTCACGTGAGTTGATTTTACAATCACGTGGATTCGTGACGTATCTACTCGGAACGTTTGAACGACTAGGAGATGCCAAATCAGATACATACTGAAAGTCTTGAACATACCCACCGGGTTCACTAAGTGGCTAGCATGGTTTGACCCTTCACAAGCGGACCGGTCACCGGACTGAGAGACTCAATATTCCAAAACTCTGGGCTCGGCGAATTGAGTATTACATACGGTTACGTACCGTCGATGGATTCCGTCGATTGCCAGTGCTAACGTCAGACACAGAGTAGCAACGAGCCGCTTTGAATGTAATTGATAACTGTAGAACATCCTTTCCCTTTCTTTGGAATGATCGTGAGTCTGCCCTTCGAAACCGGACCTCTCGAGGTCATTTGTTCAGCTTGGACGATAAAAAAGTGAGCTTCCTCAACACATGAGTGTCGTCGTCCACTACTCGAGCGTTACAGTGTGTCAGAACCACGTTAAAATGCGCAATTGTTTCCGCCATTGGTCGACATGCAGGTACTACTGTACCCATCGCACACATTCAGTTGGCAATCACCATTTTCGTCGCTCAACATTTTACAGTACTGTAATTGGGTCGGGATTAAAACCACTCTTCAACCGTTCTGCGTAGTCCTCGTGCTCCGAAAGCTGTGGTAAACTCACCCGCCCGTCGGCTGACAGAGAATTCGTGATTTTTTACGCATTGTCCTCAGACAAGGACAACCGGCGCTATCTCGCCTTTCTCCTAATTGCTGCCAGTGTAGAGTTACTCCATTCCGAGCGTAGGCAGAACGCGGCAACCAGCAAAACCTCATCCACGATCTAGCGAAAAAAGGTTCAGAACCGTACCCGTTATGGTTCGACCAAATGGCCAATTGAGCACCGCATACGAGTATCCTGGCGCTCATGAATTGCCAAACTTCGTTCCAGACCAGAAACCAAGGAATCTCGATTAAGAGTGTATGTACCTCACATGACCATGGGCGCAGCATAGTATTATTTACGCTGACCATCGCAGGGGGGAAGTGACATTAGGCGGCCTTTACCAAAGAACCGGCCCCTCGATTCCGCCGCCCAGACCACGAAACCATACGAAGCATCTTCCCTATACATATCTGGAACTCTTTTTGGTATGCAGGGCCCGCTCTGAATCTCATAGATGCTAGATCTCGTACCGCGGTGTATGTCATTCCCTCTCATGTCCTCTATAACAATACTGCATACTTGCAGTATTCCTTCCTTTTTGTGTGAGGACACCAGGACATCATCGAGATTGCAGAGAATTTACAGGATGCTCTGCCTCACCTTTTCTTCCGATCTGGGACGATAGCGGGCAACAGACGTTATCTTTGGAAAATTGACGCCGCACAGCAAAGGGTCCTTTATTGTCTTTGATCGAACTTGACCAGTTCGACCCGACACAGCGGCCGAGATAGCGCAGCATTACATGCTGAAGCAGCAAGATATCCCGCAAGCTATAATTGGACATGCATACCACTGGCAGGCATATGCATGTCGCGGATGGCGATGTATAGAATTATGACGTCGAAGGTGGGTTAAAGACCCTTTTGCGCCACTCCGACTTCACGCCTGTGCAGCTCCCTTCCGGTGAGTACTGAATACTGACTGACTCAGATCTCCCAAGGTACCCACTGGTCAGCACGAGCATCATACCACAGACCCCCTGGTTTAATGGCCCGTTGCAAACGGACCCTCGATTTTCAAACAGAATATCTGTTGAGGTGACGAGGAAAACCCGAACGGAACATTGTTTATAAACTGCAATCTTGATGAACTCACCTACCACTCTCATAAGTTGGGTCATCCTCTTCCCGCGACGCACTCATCTGGATGATTTAGTCCATCTAAAGTCGACGCAATTTCTTTCAAGTGTTACGGTTTTGTAGGCGAGTGGTCTCATTATTTGTGCGGACGTCGAAGTGTGGCCCATTCCGTGCTAAGTCGCCCATGGAGGAGAGTCTCACATACACGACTAAAAGTAGTACGTACCACCGATGACTGCTCCATCCACTGGTTGGAGCGGGTGCAAAACCAACAGATGGCATGGCAACCTTGGCAGCGCATCCTACAGGCTACAGCATGCTAGTGATGGTGGTCCACAGGGCAAGGGTTGGTTGGAGCGTTGTTCGTAAAAGGCAAAAGCCAACCACATCCATGCTGTGGATTCATCCAGGTAGATACGTAAGGCATGAGCGGTGTGGCTGCAGAGCTACTAGGACGCTATCAAGTCGAGACCAAACTTGATGAGCACTTGCCTACTTACTTTGGTAACTTTACCTAATACGCTCAACCAAGCCAAAATAATGTAATGGGAACGTTGGTCCCATGCAAGCTACCAGACCACAGCATCCACAGCACTCCGCACTAGCCATTAATATTAAGCTTGCGCCGGCCTGAAGGGGCCTGAGCTTGAGGTATAAAGGGTATTGTCTTGAACCACAAACAGAATCCTTTCTTTTCCTGCGCCTCGTGCCCTAACCTCTTGCCCACATTTATCTCGCTTTATCCCCGAATAGAAATTTTTTTTTCGTTTCAAGCTGAACTTGGCGCCCGTCCCTGGTCATGGATTCTATCGTTTCAGCCATCGTGTCTTCGTACGCTCCTCATCTTACGCCCCCTGACCTTCGCTCACATGTACATTCCCGGCATGGCTAGTATCCTTAATCGTCGCTCGATGGTTGCCCCCGCATTACCATTCGACAAGTCCAAATTTACCCTTGATACTTCGGGTGTCGCCGGGGTGTTTGGTGGAGATGAAGCTGTTTCAGCCATGGCCACAGTTCATGTCTACGAAAATAGGCGATGGTTGGGGTGGTATAACTCTCCTGGATCATATCAGATTGCCAAACGATACGGCCTTCTCGCAAAGTCAAGATTCTTTGACGGCTTTTTCCCAGGTGTCCACACCGATCCTGCCATGTTGTTCGAGTTGGATGGATGGAAGGGTCCTAAATTCAGAGCTGCACACTCTGGTACAATTATCGAGGAGACCAGTCACTTGGCCGCCCTCTTCATGAAAGAGTGTGCCTCTCTGGAAGGAAAGATTGTAGAAGGGAGACAATCCCGATCCGTTGGAATCACGATTGCTGAGCTCAACCACGTCCCCGCGCCTCAAATGTTCCCCAAACGCATCAACGCGTACTCCCCCGTCTTCGCCAGCATCCCTATCTCGGTCAGTGTCGGTACTTGTGTCGCGTGTGGCATTTTCGAGGATTGGTACTCGTTCTCGTTGATTCTCTTGGGTATCCTCACCAGCGGTATCTCCTGTCTCGTAGTCGGCTCGGGAAAGCTCGTTTTCACCCACCCGGATCCTGCCAAGGGATCTCCTGCTGGCGATGGTATCCTTAGTTCGGATACGGAAATTGTCTTGCTCAAGGGTGCTGAGGGGGCCGTGAATTCCATCACCCGTGGCAGGTTCTCGCTTACTTTCTCCAGCGAGCCCCAGTATCAAAACATTGGATGGTGTTCTGTCCTTCTTACTATCCAGTTCATCGCCCAGTTACTCCTCATCCCCCAAGGTACCTTGTTTGGTCAAATCATGTTTGTCAGTTCCCTCGCCGTCTCTTGGATTTACAACTCGTGGCTGTCCTCCCTGGATAAGGAGAAGATCCAACGAGATATTCTGCTCAACAGTGTACTCGAGAAACCGGTTTTGACCAAGTACGTCTTCGGCACACGTACAACGATGGTGGTCTTCGCCCTCCTCGTTCTTCAACCCGAAGAGCCGAATAAAATTCTTGACGAACTCCTCCCTAATGACACCAAAGTCTGGAGACGGTGGAAGGAAACGATCGAGCGGCGACTGGTCAGCAGAGAGAAGCTCGAGTTTCTCGATGCGGACTGGGAGTTGAATGGGTTCAGCCAGCAAGAGAAGTCCTTACTTGAGACGCTATATGGCGATGCTCAGGCGGCTTACGGTGGTTACATCCAACATGCCGCCTCCAAGTGATCTTTTTCCATCTATTTTCCGAAAGTCACGAAAGCCGCTTATGCCTATGAATTTCTAACATGTCATGGCTCCTAATTTTCTCCTTTTTTCGTACAGTAGGCTCTCTACGTATGTATGTACTTTATCCAGCCTTTGTAACATTAACGCTGTTACCGATACCTTGAGGTCTTGCCCGCATTCCACCAAATAACGATGCAATGCCGCGTGTCTAAGTCGGGGTGAGTCGGAAGCAAGCTGCAACTTCGCGAACGCTCAAGTCCCCTCTCCCGACCTGTATCCTACCTTTTGATCCTGGTGGCGAGTGCCATTGGGTAAGATCGTCAAGCCAAGATTACTAGTGGTTACTACCTTAGCCCTTTCAAGGGCAGTCGAACATCAGCGCGCAATATTTTGTATTGTCCATGCTACTAGACGGCGCGCAAGGAACGTGTATCAAGGGTATTGCAGGCGTGTTACCAGGTGCCAATGGGAGGTATTTGCCGTCCAGCCATAAACAGCTTGGGTAAGCGATGGTGTTTGCCAACACCACACATCCATTGTTTGTGCAGCATAGTTGCTCGTCCGAGTCTGTGTTCCGTAAGTCATTTAGTCTGATTTTACGATAGCACTGGAACGCTGACTCTACCTCCCATCCTGTCGGACGCTATTTTCTGGCTACTAAATCACGCCGCAACTAGCATGCAGAACCCCCCTAATTCACCTCCCGTTCCACCATGCGATGTGGCGGCCGAGGCCCAAGCCTGCGTGGATGAAGAGATCAACAAACAGATATTGCTATTATGCAACCTCCGTGCTCGGAGGAATACATTTTCACTCATTTTTCGTCTTCCACCCGAAACGCTTGCAAATATATTCATCCATGGCGCACGCGACTATCATGAAAAAGAGTACAGCCTTACTACTTGGGGTGTGCCTAGTTGGGTCAACGTTTCGCGTGTCTGCCGTCATTGGCGTGATGTCGCTCTGAACTGCTCGACACTTTGGACCTACCATTTTGTGGCATCGGAGCGCTGGACAGACGAGTTACTGGCCAGGTCAAAACACGCATCGTTGAAGATATGCATATATTTTCCAAGTATGCGATCATCAATCCGGTGGTGGTCGAATCTCGTGGAGAAAGTGATGAACCATGTAGAGCATATACAAGAGCTCCGGCTAGACCTTCCGGCCGAGACTCTTTCAACTAAACTTCCACTTCCTTTACATGCCCCTCGTCTGCGAGACTTGGAAATAGCGGTTCGTCATCATGCTCCCGAGGGATCTTGGCCTCCAGCGCTCTTTGATGGGGGCACTCCAGCTCTTCGTACACTGAAGCTCTCAGACTGTCCGGTGCCATGGTATTCACTCCAGCAGAACGGGTTGACCACACTTTCCCTGCATCGTGTTCCTCCACGCATCCGACAGAACATGGTGGAGTTCTGCGCCATTTTGATCCACATGCAAGACCTCACAGATCTACATCTTTTGGATGCTCTTGCTAGCGCCCGTGATCTTCTCAGTGGTGGAGTATTCGATGTCTCCCAGAATATCAATTTACCTCGTCTTGCTCGCCTTTCAGTCGCTGCTCCAGTCTCGACGGTTGTCGCGTTGCTGTCTTGCGTAAACATCCCGTTGAAAACAGAGATCAGGTTAAAATTCCAATCCGAATATAATTCCTCCATCGATGACTACGCTTCGATCCCTTCAATTCTTGCACAAAGACTCAGTATATCTGAAGATTCGGCGTCGTCCAGCTCAACAATCCGTTCGTTGGTTATTGAATCCACTTCGCAGGGACCGAGACTCATTTTCAGCGCCCTGGAACATGATTTCGATTCTCGTTCTCCATACGCACAGGATGATTCTTGGGGTTGCAATATTCCTCTCAAGATAACCGTTGGTATGAACCCGTCTGTGGTGGAGAGTGATAGGAATCGCCTCACAAGTGACATTTGTTGCTCCATACCATTGACAAACGTTGAGAGTCTTCACTCCAAAAATCCTCCATTCTCCCCGGACTTTTGGAGGAAGATATTGGGACATCTTCAAGGGTTACGGTTCATGAAATTGAGTTACGGCCATATGCCGGATCTGGCTTCCGTACTCTCATTCTCTGCTGACGAACTCGTGGAGAATCCAAGTGGACCTATTACGGGTGATAGAGATCCGACGCGTCACTTATTAGCACCAGCGCTGGAAGAACTGGAGTTTCGTTTCATCACATTTTCATGCGAATCCAATCCATCAGAGCTGGCTATCTCCGAAAGTGCGCTTCGTGAAGCACTCTCTACTCGCGAAGCACTCCGAGAACGACTCACCATGATTGACTGTCGCGTCGACTACGGCTACGATGAGTCGGACGTGGAGTCGGACCCGGAGTTTTGCGATTGCTGTTATTGCGACCATGACTCGGACAACTCGGACATAGATTCCTCGGGTGAATACTACGATTTCTAACCCTTCACTGTCACCTACCCACTTTTCGGCTGTTGAATGTTCATGTACGTCTCGCTACATGATTACTTGTTGACCTGATTCTCTATCATTCCCCGACTCTCTTGTTTTGTTAAGCACCAATCCTGTTATTTTCTTGCAGATATTGTAGCTCCGCTGTGGTAGGGTACCAGCCATTAATTCAAGTTGTCATCCACCGGCTGAGATGGGCTCACTGCTTTAGTGATCTTTCTTGAATTTTTCGTTTATCTCCCACTACAGGATCTGCTGGTGATGGTATCCGCAAGGGTTTTCACTCAGGTTGTTCCAGGAGTCCAGGGACCAAAATGTCGATGCTGTTCCATTTTTACTATTAAATTCGAGATATCAGATCATGCTTGTCAGTTTCCTCGCAGTCTCAAAAAGTATCCACTGTCCTCGTCCAAACTGGTAAAATCAACGATGCTACAGAGTACGATACACAAGAAAGAAAAGATCGTCCGTCCGGTCGGGTATACTTGAGAAAGAGTGAAAACTAATAGCTACATCGGTAGTCGGAGAAGATGGGAACGGAGAAAAAATAAGTTATAATCGATCACAGCGAATCAACTCGGAGATGGTCCTCGTAACCACTGTACGCCGCGCGTGCATCCTCGTAGAGAACCTCTAGCAATTCCTGCTCTTGCTCAGTAAATCCGTCCGATTTGATTTCGGACAGGATGGACTGGTCTGTGGGGTGACGTAGCTGCTCCACAATCGTCGTCTTCCACCGCCTCCATACTTTGGTATCGTTCGGGAGTAGTTCGTTGAGCAGGCTCGTCGGATCTTGTAACCGCAGGAGGAGGAGCATGAAAACCACTGCAGTGGTACGGGTGCCCAACGTGTACTTGGTCAGCCTCGGGTTCTCGAGTACCCTCTCGAACAAGAACTTCTGATGGATTTTTTCATTATCCGAGCTGGAAAGCCGTGCATTGTGAAGCGCGGAGACGGCGAGAGAGACGAGGAACATAATCTGACCGAATAATGATGCTTGCGGGATGAGGAGGAGCTGGGTGATACATTGGATATAGAAGAGGATAGAGCACCACCGGATGAGGTTGTAATGGCTCTCGTTGGAGAAACGAAGGGAGAACGTGCCACGGGTGATAGAGTTTACGGCGCTCTCTGTTCCCTTCAACAGGATGATGTCCTTGCCGAAGTAAGGACACCGTCACCAGCAGGCGATCCTTTTGCAGGCACGGGATGGGTGAACACAAAGTCTGCGGAACCGAGGACGAGGCAGGATACCCCAGTCGCAATGATGCCCACGAGGATCAATGAGGATGCGTACCAGTCCTCACAAAAAGCGCAAAGCGCACAGGTGCCAACGCTGACAGCGACAGGGATGCTGGCAAAGATGAGGGTGGAAGCGCTGGAACGAGCGAGGTGCATCTCGCAGGGAGGAGCCTGACCGAGATCAGCGACGGTAATTCTGATTGGCTGCGTCGTCCTCCCGGGGATCACTCCCTTTCGACACCCAAGCGTCACACTCCTTCATGAAGAGTGCGGCCAAGGAGCCGGTCTCCTCGATGACAGTGCCCGAGTGTGCGGCGCGAAACTTGGGACCCTTGCAATTGTCCCAATTAAACAACGTCGCGGGGTCAGTGTGAACGCTCTGGGAGACGGAACTTGGTGAGATGTTGTCATAGAATGACGTGCGTCCCGCGAAGGAGTGGAATCGCTTTGCTATCTGGAGTGATCCGGGGGTGTTGTACCAACCCAACCATCGCCTGTTTTCGTAGACGTGTATTGTAGCCATGGCAGATATGGAATCATCTCCGCCCAACAAACTAGCTAGTACACCAGACATATCGAGAGAGAAGGGGGACGGCTTGCTGAGTGAGATAGAAGGCATGATGGTGGAGCGACTGTTGGGTAAAAAGTTAGGGACTTGAACGTCGGTCTGGGGGATGAACATGTTGGACAACACAAAATCCGAACGTCTGGTCGACGTGAGAGAATTGTCTGTGAGTCAAGTTTTGCTGCCTAGGTGTGGGGGGAAACGCTGCGACTCATTGACCTGAGAGGTTCAAGTTCTTATACGGAGTTGCTCTGAGGCACTGGCCATTTCACCAGCACCCTGCAGAACCAGTCAGTGAACTTGAAGTTCTAAAGGGAAAAAGACACAGCAAATGATGTCAGCCTGTCGGCAGTACCTCAAGCTTCAAGCTACAGCTTTTAGTAGCAGGAGCGTTGTGGCAAGGCGGTGCTGCCAAAATGGAAGGCCGCACTGGCCAATCATGGGAGCATGTCAGCACTGGCACCTGTCTGAGTTTCATTCTCCAGAGCAGTACATACTCAATGAGCTTCAACATGGCATATGCAGCTTGTAAATATTGCACGCGGATCCTTGTAGAGAACTTCTATACCTGTGAGTTCTTGCCGCCCGAATGACATACTGACCTTGGTTTCGGACAGGAACTCCGAGATCCCCGCCTTCCATTACCTTCAAAAACGCTGGTCCACCTATTCGTTCGTACCAGCCTGAGCTACGTCGGTATATCATACTACTTATCTCCTTGACTTCGTTTTCCTGACTTCGTTTGCCTCCATCGCTGACATTTGTACGATGCCACCCTAGTTTTACTTTTCTGCAGCAAGGTCATCCGTGTTGGCCTTCCCTTCCCTGATTCACTCTTTCCTCACCAACTTTTCCCGCTCAAAATAATACAGCCTATACATCAACTTAATCGAACTCTCACTCATTCCCGCTACTGCATTGATATCCTATGCCGGCTTCGCTGTGTCCAGCACCAAGCACGTAAAGTAAATCGCACCACCAACAACAGACATCGGACTCCTCCCATCTGTGATTCCGTGTCGACGTGGTAACGATGATACCCGAGCAAACAGACAGTGTAGCTAAGGCGAAGAGGATAAGGACTGGTGGTGTGCGCGCTTGCCAGTCAACCGCGGTCTCTCGAGTGTCCTCTCGGACTCAACAATATGACTTGGCCAAACAGTGATACTTGCGGAATGATGAGACAGAGTGTAGTGACCCTTGCTTGAGAACCAAAAGGAAACTCTGCGTTGACAGTGCGCTCTGTTCCTTTCAACAGGACGGTGTCCTTGTCTGAAGTAAATATCTCGTCACCAGCCCAGCCGGCGATCCTTTGGCAAATACGGGATGTGCCAAGCCAAGGGCGAAGGAGGATACGCCACTTGCGATGATGCCCACGAGGATCACGAGGATGCATACCAATCCTTGCAAAGAGCGCAGAGCACACAGGCGCTGACACAGACAATCACAGTCATGCTAGTAAAGAGGGTGGAAGAGCTGGTGCGTGCGGGGATTTATCTCGAAGACATGACTCTGGCTTACGATGGTAATTTGAGAACAGCACGTTGTCGGGCATCGTTCTGTACAGTATGCCAAAGTAGGCGGTTGACCGAACAGATACGAAACAGTAAGAATTAATCCTGGGCTGAGGGTATGTACCATTATATCACAAAACTGTCAGTGGGTAAAACCCCTATGGCATTAGTGAGATCGAGCTTTTGGAATAAGATCACGACGGTTATGGTGCGATCCTTGCCGCGGTCAAGTGACCCCAGCATTTGCACCGTTGTCGAAGATTCAAAACGAAGAGGAGGCAGAGGGTCGACATCGATCATGGAAAGTTTCTCCACAATCCTGTCTTTATCTAGGATAGGATCTTCGTGAAATCTGCCATGATCTAGAACTTCAGCGCAAGATGCGCGCTACACGTCACGTCGACGTCTGGGTGACATGAACGGAGAAAACATGGGTTGTGATGATGGCGTTTGCAGAAGCGACAATGCGTTATAAATGCGAGAAAAAGAAGAGAACGATTGATCAGTCGAAAGCTATTGATCAGCGTCACCGTAAATTAGCAAGTACTTCATTTGTGACCGGAATCGAGGCATTAAGCGGAGCTTCGAGTGCGGTGATTCGCGGCACGCATGTGTGACAGTAGATGGAAAATTCCATAGATGCTGCGAAGAGGCACAGCCTAATATGGACCAGGTTTTGATAATCAACGGGCTTGCTTGCTTTAGGTTTCGACGATCCTTAGCCAAACTAGTAAGGTTGCAACACGACAGGAAGGTGAACTGAAAGGAAGCAGGGTTATCAAAAGTCACGAGTGCATTAAACGAAATGAACGTGTTCCTACTTACCAGAGAAAAGAAGACAAGGAATGCATGCTCGTCGTGGGCGATCCGTTCATCGCACAACAACGCTATGTCAAGAGCTGGTGCTTCGGCGACCGAGACACAAATATACACTTCAAACAACATGGGACAAACCGCAGCAGGACATTTAAAATAACCAAGAAAACGGAAACAAGAGAGAGAGAGCATATGACACTCCATGTTGCTAATGCCAATCTACACCTTAATGACTCTGAGCAGATATGTGAGCTGCATTTGGGATACCGAAAGATTGCTTGTGACTGCTGTATGCCTCGCCGTACAGGTCCCTCAGCAACTCGACCTCATCGATGATCCTCTTTGGGGATTTGTCCCGGACGATCCCCAATAGAGCCTTGTGTGAAACAATGTAGACTCGTTGGTCAGGGAGCTGAGCCCCCGATAAATTCTCCTTGACGCTCCGGCGTGTCTCGGTGATGAACTGTTCACGAGCAGCTTTGTATATTCCCTCTCTCGTCTCCGCCTCGATGTCAGAATCATACCCCATCTCTTGCATGAGGTTGCGAATGTGCTGGTCAGCCTTGGAGCGGACGATGAAGGTAGGGATCTTAAAACGACGACAGTTCGTCAGGATAGCTTGGTCGGTCATCGTAAACCGATTGTTGAACAAGACAATGACACAATCGAAGACATAGAGTCCTTGAGAATTGAAGTACTGCCAGTCGGGAATCTTTAATGTCCCCGAGCCCGGCACGTCGTACCACGCGAACTGGTCGGCGTGGTTGGGATCGCAATATCGGCCGATTTCCAAAGTGGTTTCCACGACGCCAGTTGGCGCTGCGTTCGGGTCCTGGTTGCTCATGCCGCAAAGAGCGTTAATCAAGGATGATTTACCGCTGCCAGCCACGCCAGCCACAGCGAAATGGACGATTCCATCCTTGTACTCGATCTTCTCTTTAGCAGCCCGAAGCTCATCGACAGTGGGCATGACGACAGGCTGTATTCCTTCCTTGAGCTGTCTCTCAACTTTCTCCCGTTCCTCCTTGGCTTTCCTGGCTTCCTCGGCCGCTTTGCGAGCCGCCTCCTCAGCGGCAGCCTGCTCCCGCCTGGCCCTCTCCATCTCTTCCTCCCGGGCTTTCCGACGCCGAGCTTCTTCTTGCTCGGCGGCGATGGCAGCTTGCCTCGCAGCTTCTTCAGCCGCCCTGGTGCGTTCTTGTTCCTCTGCTAATTCCCTCCTCATTCTCTCCTGACGCTCGCGATCCGCGCGAGCCCGCGCCTCCGCTTGCTCCTGAGCAATACGAGCGGCACGCTGGGCTGCCTCTGCCTCTTGGCGGATGCGCTCAGCTTCCTCTCGAGCTGCCTGAGCAGCCCTCTCCGCCGCGAGCTGTGCCTCGTATTGCCTTTGCCTCTGTTCTTCCGCCTCGCGAGCCGCTCGCTCAGCAGCAGCTTGCGCTTGTCGAGCGGCCTCTTCTGCCCTCCATTGCTGTTCCTCTGCTTGTCGACGGGCTTCTTCAGCTGCTCGTCGCTGTTGTTCGATGGCATGCCAATCAGGTTCGCAGTGGCTCGAGTGTCCTCCTCCCATTGTCAAAGGGGATGAGATGGGGATGTGGAATTGGATGGTATGACTTGGAAGGGGAAGCGTGTCCTTTATACAACGACGTCCTGGTGCCAGCCACGAAGTCCACAGCTTCGTCCTTTCTACTTGGAACCCACGCATTGAGTAATCAGGCGTTGGCGCCGGCAGCCTCGAGGCAGATGGTTCGCGATCGAGCACATTGAGTTCCGGGATCTTTGCAGTCTCGAATCACTTGTCACTGATCAGCTTAGCAATACGTCGATTTCAAACACTCACGTTGTGACGTTGTGGTGATGGAAGAGTGGAAACGTCAAAATTTTTGATCATTCGATCGTATTTATATAATCGTGATATTTCTCATGGCATGCCGAGCTACCGAGCTGGAGCCAGAGGGAAAGCAACGGGGTTCCTCGTTTCATCCACCATGGTGCCTTCTACGACGGCGACCGCTCGCTCATCGGTGCCATCGTTCCCACCCAAGAAATTTTACAATGGGGGTTGTACAAAAGGTGCATTACCACCAGGGAATGCATCTCCATGGCAGCGCGGACCCACACGGAACTACAATTGGCGCCCGCTCAACAAAAAGGTCAAGAGTGGGAAACCACGCCATCAGTCCCATCCATACCGACAGAATCATAATGACTATCCTAAACACGATGTGCTTCTACATCGTTTGAGTCAACCTTCATCTGGAACACTGCTTGAGAGGATCGGAGGGTCAGTGGAGGATGAGGCAGCATCGACACTGTCATACTCGGATCGGATCGATGGGGAGCGTGTGTCAGAAGGATCGGATAGTTACTCGAACTTGCCCTTTTCTGCTACCCCCCACTTCCACACTCCAGAACCCGGAGAGGTTGAGAGATTTTTAGAGTCTGTGATTGGCGCTCCCCCAGCACCACCAACCCCATCTGGTCACGCGTGTTCGGTATGTCACCTTTGCCTCGCGTACAACACGCTTTTTTTATTTACACGACGCCCATTTTGCGTCCATCAAGGGGAACAAGCCATCTCTGGAACTCAAAACCCACAACCTCCCCGGTCTGGATCACCGTCTTGTTAAAGTGGAAGATACACCCAGCTCCGTGTTATTCTCTCCGACCCAGACCGTTGTGAACAGTCTACCGTCTACCAACCTCACACTTGGTGGTCATTGTCGACAAAGTCCAAAGTTGCTGGGTGGTACCATGTCCCAACCATCTGCCTCTACAATTGAGGAGTGCAGAAGACACCTCATTCCTGTCCTTCTTGCCTCCGCACAAGCGAGAGACCCTGGGAGTCGTCTAGACTCGGAGCAATGCCTTCGATTGCTTTCCGACGATCATTGCGCCCACTTTATCCAGAAAGCAAAGGAGATGACACCCCAATTCGCATCTCTGCTTTCACAAGAGACGCCCGTAAATCAGGGCTGCAATGGAGCTCTGAAACGTAATAGAGTTGACGAAGTGGATGAATGGGTCCGGACCACACGCAGCAGGCTCGACTCGGTGAACACTGTAGTATCAGACGTGTCGAGGAGGGACAGTGACATCACCTTGGTTGATGTCACGGGAGGAAGTAGATTGCCGCCCAAAGCGCCTCGTGCGATGCTGCAGACCCAGCACCCAGCACCGTACCAGAATTTGGTTGGTTCTCCCACGTCTGAAGAACCCGCAAGCACACCATCATTGATTGGGCTTATCTACCAAGCCGTCACGATGTTTCCAACCCTCATGCCCACAAACCAACCAGTGCCAGAGATTCATACAACAGATGTATCTATGGAACAACTTGCACCGACTCCAGACCAACTTTCAGGGCGTCCTATTGAAATACTAGCCTCAACCCAACCTGCCCCATCAAGTTCCACGGACTTTGTTTCACATCTACCAACCCAAACTGGTATATGGTTCAAACAACAAGGAAGACGATTTGCAGAAATCGTCGACGTCAACATCGAAGTAAGTGATGAAATGTTCTACTTGTCTAGAGAGCGGTACGTATCGGTTTCCGTCCGCCGCTCACGCTGCCTCATCCAACACGCTGCCCTCCGCACAGCCAACCGTCCAGACTGCGGATGGACCTCCGCCTCTGTTCGGTTCCTGTAGGTGCCACGATGGACGACGTTAGCGGCGACACTGCGCTCCAAGACGTCATCGAACATCACGCGCTGCAGTGGCCCAAGAAAGGCAAGTTGGTCGTCCAGGTCAACCCAGAGACTGAACGGAGCAAGACGTGGCTGCCCTATGCCCTGGTGAGTACTATAGCACTCCCAATTGCCCCTGATGGGCGCGTGTGGTGCCCCGCTGACGCCCTTCCCCTTCATCCTCTCTCCCTCTTTAGGTGTCTGATCCACTGGACGTCACGTCATGCATACGCCCCGGAAAGAACGTCTTTCGTTTCATCCAATTGTCGGATCTCTCCGAGTTTACTTTTGTGCTCGTCGCGTCGCCGCCGCCTCCCGAAGAAGCATGGCGGAGTTGGGATTGGGCGTCTCTCGTAGATCCGCGTGCGAGATCCTCGTCCTCGTCCGAGCCATCGACGGGCGATCCTACGAACGGTCTAGCAGAATTTGCATACATCCCTGTTACTATCCGGTCGTGACGCCTTGATATGTTCCGAGTCGTCCTCGTTCGCTGTCGATCTCATATCGATATCACATTTGGACTTGTACACGATAGTTTTCTCCAATTGTATATATATCCACCTACAACTTGAAGCAGCACGTAGTACCTGACAATACACCGTCAACACTGCGCCATAACGACAGACCTTGGCTGTGCAGGACTGATGCTCATCCCACCAAACGACTCTCCCAGGCCGTCCGCATTCGCCGACGCTTGCGACGTCGTTGTCCTGGGTATGTCGAGTCCACCAGAGACCACAGACTCCGTCATGACAGATCCCATCCCGTCAACTTCCGGGTCGTCGAAGTCGTCCACGTCCGCATCCTCTACATCCTCCCCTTCCTCCCCGTCTTCATCACTCTCATCATCCTCATCACCTCCAATCGCGACAGCCGACCACTCTCTATACACTCCCTGTATATACGAACTCGAGCGCGGGAGTTTGTACGGGTCAAAGGGGAAGAACGTATGCAACTCCACCGACACGAGGTCCTCCCCGCTCCCACGCGGCAGCAGCAGCGGGAGCGCACCCGGACTCGGATTATATTCCGATCGCCGGTTGGCTTCGATGATGGAGTGGCAGTACACAAAATCGGTCGCTTGTGCGATGCGCGCGAATTGCATCACGACGTTCGACGAGCAGATCTGATATGCAGCGTAAAGATACCTATCAGTCAAGGAGGGATGAGCGACGAATGAGGTAAAAGAGCGCACCTTGAGGGGGTTCAGAGGGGAGGTGATCGCCCGTTGCACGACGTCCAACTCGCTCATCCACTTCTTCCTCCCCTGGTATGCCTCCACATCTTCATATTGCTCCTCGAGGTCCCGCCATCGGAAGCAAAAGATGAGAAACACGGCTTGAGTGATGGCGTAGAACACGCTGTGGTGCGCCAGACTTGGGGGGTCCTGTCCCGCCTGCAAGATGCTATCGAACGCGTCAAGGTGGGCCTGTAAGAACGTACACAAGACAGCCACCATTCGGCGCGTGCTCTCGCGATCAACAAATTGGGCACGGCTGACAAACGAGGCGATGTAACTTGCTGCAGCGGCACGAGTCACGGTAGGTACGTCTTGACCGATAAGTGCCTTCTCGACGAGTAGACCTTGGAAGAGATCACTAAATTCGGGATCGAGGGAGGAATACCAAAAAACGAGGAATTGGGTATATCGGGATTTAAAAGTGCGGATGATGGCGCGATCGAATATCGCCAAGAGGGTATGAAATTGGGCAGTACGCATTGCACGACCAGATTCTGGAGATGGCGGCCGAGGACTGTCTAATGGTGAAAATGGACTATCTTGGTGGACGGTGGACGGGGAATGAATGCTAGATGTTTCGGTGACGTAGTGTAACCGATTAAAGTGATCGAATATCAATTTGAGAATGGAATCGAGTTTGTTGACCATCTCCTGCATGTGTCGAACATTGGACGGCAGTTCTGGCTCCTCATCGTCTTCAGAGCCGTCGTCGGATGAGACATCCGTCGATATATCGGAGCCAACATCCCCATCTTCAGCATCAGATTTTTCCTCGTCATCACCTTCCTGACCAACGAGAGTATCAAATGGATCAAATTCAAACAAGTCGCCATTCCCCAAAGAGTCGTCTTGTTCAAGTTCTTCCAACTCTACTTGAATCTCGACCTGAGGGCGAACTCAGCAGGGTCACAGATGTCGATGTCGATGTCGTACGTACATCTATTAAAAGAGCTCGATCGATGATTAGCGCGAGTATGCGATCAGCCAGCTCAGAGCAGTATTCGGTGACGCGTAATAGATTGCGTATATACGTTATTTGTGTCGCTAGGGATTGACGCTTGTGAGGAAAACTTCGGACGAGGAGAGGGTGCAAAGTTGAGGGTAGGGTGGGTATGAGGGACAAGAGGTGACGAAGGAGGTGATGCAAACGGTCGTATACAACACTGCGCGTCAAGGGACTCGCGGAGCTCTCTGGACCACCTGCATTGAGGGCTTGCAAACCGGATTCTACATATACGAGCAGGTCACGGGGGGTTCGACCAGAGTCGATGAGAATGGCGTACGATAAGTCAGACCCTGGGCAATTTTGTTGAGCACGAGAGAAAGGTATTCTGGCCTGGCGCTCAGGAGCATCCCAATGAAAACAGTGTACGACTTTACGAGGGCGGTGTCCATCGTCGTCCATGGCAAGTTCACGATAGCCTCGACCAAGGCTGCGTGGCGCTTCTCCAACCTAGAGAGGACGTGTGAGAGAGCGAGGATCCATAGTCGTAGTTGGGACGATGACGTCGCGCTTTTGCCTAGTTTTCGGGGGTTAAATTGGTCGACGAGGTCGTCAAAGTCTTTGCTCTGGCCCTGCCAAAGAGATCAGGCGATGGTGGTATGTGCACACGAGGATACGAACATTACGTTTCTCTTGCAAAGCCTTGTTGATAAATGCGATAAACATGTCCCGTTTGAACTGCTCTCCCTGCCTCACGCGAGAATTTGTCGCTATCGGACGCTGTGCGAGCGACAACAAATGATCAGCATCGTCCGCCGCCGACTTGGCCGACGGTGGCGGCTTTGCGTATTTTTCGATGACGATTTTTGAGGGTTGTTCGATAAATCTTGTGGTGTGTGTAAACGGCCCCGACTTGGGTGTACGCTGGTTGAATTGCGAGTGCGTCGAGTGGGGGTCCATCATGCCATGAAATCGAGCGAGCAACAAGGAGAATCAAAACTTTGCACAAAATGACAAGTCCAAATTGGGTGTTATCATGCAAATTGTAGTCGTATTGAGGTCTCTTCATCACTGTCATTCACAATGTCGGCCTCGGCGTTCTCGACTGCACACAAGTCTCATGTCAAGTCCCTCTACAGGCGTATGTTGAAAAACGAGTTAGACTGGGTTGTTCGTCGGGACATTTGGCGTGGAAGGGCCATGATGATCCGAGCAGAGTTTGAGCGTAACCGGTGAGTTGTTTAGCGTATTCGCGTCGTTTTGTTATGAAACCAACGCTTTCAAGTGATATCCACGATCCGAGGGCGCTGGCACAAATTCTTCAGAAAGCGGAGGCTGATTTGGCAGCCAAGCAACACCCCGACTCATACATTCGTGAGTTCCTGCTCAACTTGTCAACGATTCCCCGAAAGTTTATATATACGCTGCCGCAGCCCCATCCATGCCTGGTGGCACAAAGTGGTACGTATATCATGAATATTCATCATGCTTGTTCACTGAACCATTTCCAGGGAGAGGAACATCCCAGTAAGTTCTGGCAGGTTTAAACGCACGACGTTCTCATGTCCCTGGTCCTTAGCCTACGATTGCCCCCATATACGACCACCTCTCTGCTGGCCATCATTGATACTACCAGTCAGAATTAAACATCTGTGCTACCTCTTGAAACCAATAGAACTCGTCTCGTTGATCATCCATCATGCGTCACCAGTGATGCACGTAACGCATGTCTGCCGGCAGATCCCGGCGACTGCATACCCTATTTGGGATTGTCATGCTTTCAGCCCGAGCTAGCGTCGGAACCTGTGTATGATCTTGTATGACAAAGTTCCCCAACAACATTTTACGGTTGGTTGAGACAGAATGGTAGTGGTTCGAGTCGTGGTAAACTTCAGTATTCTGAAAAGTGTGTCAGAGTGGTCCTAAGCACTCGGTTACCACAGGACCAAAAGTTGGTCCTGGGACCGCAGGATCCATGACTCATTGCCCATTTTTGCACAGTACCTCTCGTTATCGAATTATGGCGCGCCGCCTAAGTTTTATTGCATGTCGTCCAAATACTTTTCATTTGAAAAATAGAGATAAAAAGTATTGCATTGGATTACCATGCAAATATAACCAAATATGATCTCAATCAGGAAATGATAAACGCATCAGTAATCATGTACTCCGCTATCAAAAAGATATCATAGCCTGAGTGCCAGTAATCAATATGATTCCACCAGTGAGCATGATACAAATATGTAGTACTACTACTAGTGACTAGCAGCCTGAGATTGTACCAAGTCAGTTGTTTCAATCAAATGTGATGGATGATCCACTGGCAGCCCCACTCCCACCGGTGAGGGAATATATGTAGATCATTGTTGCCATACAACTCTTCAAATTGCTGTGGGTTGTAGTTGCTGGCAGTGGGTGCCAGTGGAATTAGGACACTGGGTACCTTCTGTGATGACAGTGAGATGTTACTGCCAGCTTTCATAATTACTCTTCATTTAATATGTTGCAGTAGTCTGGGTGCTGGAGCACATTGATGATGCCTCCACAGTATGCATCAAAGTGGGGAGCATAAACTTCTGTTGAGAAGTTGACAAAACTAAGTAATGGGCAGGAATGCCCTATGCTATAGTACATTAGCTAAGAATATAAGTCAAGTAAAAAGTACTCACCTCAGCCACTGCCTAAGGTGGGCGAAAATGACTGAGGTGCCTGTAAGTGAGGTCAAGATATATATACTATGGGTGGTGACAGTATTCAACCATAGTTGTTCTGAATCATTCTGAAATGTATACACCAGAGCAGATGTTCCAGTGTATTCCCAGCAGTTCCATGTTCCATATCAGAACCAACATTCCAGAACCACTTCCAGAATATTCCCACACTCTTCCGGAGTTCTGAACTGGAAGCATCTTTGGAACTACTGGAACCACTTCAGGAAGTTTCTTGTATCTTTCCAAACTCAAAACCATTTCTGAGTTTTTCCTGTGCTCTTCTGAGCTCGGAACCACCGAAATCACTTCCAGAACTTTCCCATGCCTTTCCAGACTTGGAAACTGTAATGGAGTGAAACAGCAAATGACTATAAATAGCCACTCTGCCTTATGGGTTCTGTTGGCTAGCAATGATGAGGAAGAAGGGTTCAATGAGTGCCTTTGACAGATGGCATAACTGGTGAAGGCACTCATCAAACCTGTTACGATTCACCTTTTCTTTGCCTTTCGCATTAGCATTCGTCTTATGCTTCTTGCTAATGCCTTTCTTTCACACGACGACCACTGCTTCCTTCCGCTCTTCTCATGATGGTCATCATGATTACGAACTCTTATCTCTTTGTTCCTATTTCCTTCCGACGGACAGCTGTGCTTCCGTTGTTCCGATAACTTCCGTTATCTTCCTTACTCCACCTACCTTATCGGGTTTCCTCTGACCTTCTGCTGTTACACAGCTTGGTCCGTGCACAATCTCCCTTAGGTATATAAAGCCTGCCGTCACTACCTTGTACTCTCCAAGCTAGACCTACCTGGAATAGCATCTTTGTTTCCTTCACTCGTCCATCGCTCTCTAAGTCACCCATCCTACTTTTGAGTGGACGCTCGTCGTTCTACCTTCGTCTCCGGTCACTCTTCTTTGCGACTTGTCCCCGCTGCTCTTCTTTGCGGTTGTCCCATTGACAAGGGTATCCCTTGGTCGATTATCCTTCGTCCACCTTAGGAAGCCCCTGTGGAAGTCTCCGGTTGTTAACCACACAACTCACCCTTGTCTCCGGTCGCCTCTCTCGTGACTTGTCCTGTCAATAAGCAAGCTACTTAGTCGATGTTACGGTCGATCCGGGTAGGAGCGATCGTAGACCTGGGAGACGAGGGATGTCGACTAAGTGGCTTGCTTATCGACGGGACGAGTCGCGAAGAAAGGCGACCGGAGACAAAGACGGGTCGTGTGGTTAACGACTGGAGACTTCCGCAGGGGCTTCCTGAGGTGGACAAGGGAGAGTTGACCTAGGGATGTCCTAGTCAACGGGACGACCGCAAAGAAGAGCGGCGGGGACGAGTCGCAAAGAAGAGCGACCGGAGACGAAGGTAGAACGACGAGCGTCCACTCAAAAGTAGGACGGATGACTTAGAGAGCGATAGACGAGAGAAGGAAACAAAGGTGCTATTCCAGGTAGGTCTAGCTTAGAGAATACATGGTAACGACGGCAGAGTTTATATACCTAAAGGGAACTGTGCACGGACCAAGCTATGTAACAGCGGAAGGTCAGAGGGAGCTCGGTAAGGTAAATGGTGTGAGGAAGATAACGGGAGTTATCGGAGCAAAGGAAGTGAGGCTGTCCGTCGGAGAGAAGCGGAAGAAAAGATAAGAGTTCGTAATCAAGGTGACCATCGTGAGAAGAGCAGAAGAAAGCGGTGGTCGTCGTGCGAAAGAGAGGCATTAGCAAGAAGTGTAAGACGAATGCTAATGCAAAAGGCAAGGAAAAGATGAATCGTAACAATCGTTATATGCATTCTTGTGACAACTTAGACCATCTCCGCCTTTGTCAGCAGAACGCAGCCCTTGAACTCTATGCCACTCAATGAATCATTAACATTGCATCCCCAGAACTTGACCTTGTTCACACATCTACTTCCAAAAGGGAATACTTCCCAGAGCTACTCCCAATTTGGGAATTTACCCCCATTGACCAATGTATTCAAATTCTCTTACCTTCCCCATCCTTCTCTTCCTGCGCCATCTCTCCTGCTCCCATTCTGGTACTAGCTCCTGCACCAAAACAGCACAAAAAGTATCACTGCATCCTGCGGAACATTTATCTTGAAACCATCTGCTTTACTGCCCTTTCCCAACTCTGTCCCCATGCACTCCTCCGCTGCCTGTCCAAGTTTATCACATAAATGTCAGGAGCCACAGAAGAAATCCCACCACCACTTGTCAACCCCATGTTATAGATCAGGACCTATATGCTACATTTTCACTCGTTCTTCACTCTTCATACTTAAACATTTTCTTTTCATTTTTTGAAGTCATGTGACTAGTGCATGTGACCGTGTGACTTCTCACATGACCTGAGGCCTAGCCCATGATGTCATCATGACATCATGCCTCATGTCTTTCATCTCCATCTTTTCACTCACACAAGTATGCTTCTCCTTTCCCAGATGGACTTCTTGCTGTACTCGTGTTTACCTTGCTGTTACCTCATACCCTCTCTCCCCAACTGGCCCTAAACCATTTAGGACTCAGACAACCTACCCTAAACCTCTCTCACTTATATATATAAACTCTTTCTTCTCATCATCTACTTTCCCCAGTTCTATTCACTTGAATCCTCTTCATCTTTGGGGCCAGTTCTCTTGTCTACCACTCTTATCACTACCAATCCTACTCTGCATTTGCCATCTCCCATGCAATGTTACTGTATGCTTGTCATAACTCATTTCATGCCCAGTACATGATTTACTTGGGCACTGTCAACTTCTTGGTTCTCGATTATCATGTTCTCATACATATCTGGTTAGACATTTGCACCTGACAAGTCCACACCATAGCTGAAGTCGCCCAACACCTAGATTAGGTGTCATGCTCCAGTTTTAAGTTTCATCCCATTTCACCCCAATGCTATGTGGGCCAACATAAGGAACACAATGGCCTCAATGGCCACCATGCTTCAAATAACACTATAACAGCAGTAAATAATCACACAACAGCTCGCTTCTGCCACTACTGCTACTAGTCCAGCCCTGGCACCATCCTCCTCCCTTCCATCCATATTAATTGCTAATCCTGGAACATGGGATGGTAATCAGTCCACCTTCCAGTCTTGGTGGGTTAAAGTAGCAACATGGGTCCAGTGCAACAACGGCCTGGACAAACAACAGAAAACTGCAAGCATACTTATGTGAATGAAATGACAGAGATGAAAGACATGAGGCATGACCTCATGATGATCTCATGGGCTAGGCCTCAGGTTACATGAGGGGTCCCATGGTCATATGCACTGATCACGTGACTTTGAAAATGAAAGAAAAGTGTTAAGTGTGAAAATGAATAAAAGTAAAAAAACATAGCATATAGGTCCTGAACTATAACACATGGCCCTTCAACAAGGCAATTTGTCAGTCGAAGTTTTGACCCAACAATTCAAATTGCTATGACAAGATGCCAATCTCATAGCAACAGACAAATGTTCTCTGGTTGTACAAGGAACAACTAGATTACAACATATACTTTCAGCTCTCCATTTGCATGCCTGCCCTGGCTGACAAACTGGAAAAATGGCAAGAAGAAGCCATCAAATTGGGCAAAATGTTTGAAAGGATGCGTTTGGAGCATAGCAAGCAACCTCTCCAGCGAATGTCTGAACCTCGCTTTACAGACATTGAAACTCAACCAGGCTGGGGCACACCCATGGACACTCACACCATTCAACTGCAGCAGGAGACCTGTATCTGCTACAACTGCAGCAAACCAGGACACCTCTTGTGCACCTGCAAAGAACTGTGGAAGCTAAGAGGCTGCCCTATCTTCAACCCAGTAACTAGTCGAATCTACTACACCCTGCCCCACCCAGCCCCTCTTCACAAGATTCCCCTCACTTCTACCACCACCATCGCCACAGTCCCTGATGCTGCTCAAGGTTCCAGAAGTCCCCTGTGGATGACTGAAGAGGTGCAAGCCTATTACCTTGACATGTTTGAGTCCTGGGCTTGTCAGCTTGCTGCTGAAGGACTCAAGGGAAAAGGCAAGGCCAAGTAGTGGGAGGTACCTACTCAGCTATGGACCCAAATTCTTTTTCTTGCTCCATTTCCCTGCTCTCCTCTTCTTTTTCCAATTGTTTCGCTGTACTTGGGGAGATGGACAGTCTGTTGAGTGGTAATGACATACTGAACAATTGTAGTCATACTAGTTATCATACTGACTCTGAAGGAGTGTCTCTTCAGAGCACAGCACCGGAGATTAAACATAGCATGCTTAATTCTCTGATTATGGACAAATTTTCTTTTTTACCTGGTTCCTCTCCTAACCCTAACCTTACCCTCAGGAATACCTCTCCTGGAGGGGAGTTTGGCATTGACACTGATATATACTTTCAGAAAAATCAAAAATGGCAAAAAACAACCAAAAAAGTGCTCCTTGACTCTGGCACAGTCCAGATGTTCATGGATAAAAACTGGGTAACGTCCATGGGCATTCCCACAAAGAAATTATCTCTCCCATGAGCCATCACTAATGCCGATGGGATATCATCATCCCATGGCATGATTACAGACTATGTTTCCATCATATTTTCATACCAAGGTCACTCTGAAGGAGTAGACGCTTTGGTAACCAACTTAGGCACTCATCGTATCTATCTAGGATATGACTGGTTTCAATGACACAACCCACTCATTGACTGGGTGGACAAAGAGATCAAATTTTGCTGCTGTACTTGGAACTACATTACCATCAATGTAGCCAGCTTAATCAACAAGGTCTGGAACTCTGCCATCCATTCAATTGAGGAAGGCCTTGCAGATAAGATACCCTCACAATATCATGAATTTCTGGATGTCTTTAGCAAAGAAGAATCAAAATGCATGCCCATATGGAAGCCTTGGGACCATGCCATCGACCTTAAATCAGACTTTGTTCCAAAAAAAGGTCACATAATTCCTTTGTCAGATGCTGAACTAGAAGAAGTCAGGAACTTCATTATATCAGAGCAAGAAAAGGGCTACATTCACCTATCAAAACCACCTCAAACAGCTCCTGTATTTTTTATTGCAAAGAAAACCAGCGAAAAACAACTCATCATGGATTACCAATATCTAAATGAGGGTACAGTCAAAAATTCATATCCTCTTTCTCTCATCTCCACTCTCATCAACCACCTGAAAGATGTGGACAAATTTACCTGCCTTGATCTTATGTGGGGATACAACAATATTCACATCAAAGAAGACAATGAATGGAAAGCCACATTTGTAATGCCCCTGGGGGCTGATGAACCCATCGTAATGTACTTTGGAATGACTAACCCACCACCCACATTCTAACAGATGATGAATGATATATTTAATGACATGTATACCACGGTTATTGTATATCTTGATGACATGTGTATATTCACAAAAAACAAGTCCGACAAAGAACATTCCAAGGTTGTAAAGGAAGTATTGCGCAGGTTACACAAAAATGACCTCTACACAAAACCCAAAAAATGCGTATTTAATGCTGCAAAGGTTGACTTTCTAGGCATGACTGTCTCAGCTGACAGTGTCAGCATGCAATACTTGACTGGCCTGCTCCCATGAAGCTCAAACAACTTCAATCCTTCCTCAGGTTATGCAATTACTACTGTTGTTTTATTAATAGTTTTGGACAGATTGCTTGCCCCCTTAACAACCTCACAAAGAAAAATATGCCCTACTCCTGGGCGGAGGCACAACAAAATGCATTTGACACGCTCAAAAACACAATTCATGATAACCCCTCTCCTCACATTCCCTGATTCATCAAAAGACATGCACATTGAAACCAATGCAAGCAACATCGCCACTAGCATGGTATTATTGGTCTCAGGGGAGGATGGCTCCTGGTGCCCTTGCACATTTCTTTCTCACTCCTTTTCCCTTGCTGAATGCAACTACCCAGTTTATGACAAGGAGCTGCTAGCTATCATTCGCGCCCTTGAAGAGTGGTGCCATGATTTAATTGGAAAAGCTAACTTCAAGATCTGGATAGATCATAAGAATCTCGAATATTGGAAAAAACCACAAACCCTCTTGGGCCACCAGGCCTACTGGCACAAGCTATTGCAAGAATTTAATTATACCCTCATCTACAAGCCTGGCACCATGGATGGACATGCTGATGCCCTCTCCTATCACCTGGACCATGGTAATGCAGTCGACAAATTAAACAAGAACATCACAATCTTCCCTTCAACTGTTCTTTGTTCTGCCACTTTATCTATTCTGGTTGAATTAACTTCTACAGACGCCCGCTTACCCTCGAAGGGCTCTCCTGACACTGGAGGCTTTGACCTGTACTCCTCTGTCGATCTTGACATCCCTGCCCACAATCAGTCACTTATCCCCACCCATGTCAAGATTCAACTTCTCTCTGGCACATATAGCAGAATTGTGTCCTGTTCAGGTCTTGCCCTCAAACACAAAATCGACATCATGGCTGGAGTCATTAATGCCGATTATAGGGGAGAAATAGCCATAATTCTGTTCAACCACTCTGATTCCTCCTTCCATGTCTCTAAATTTGACCGCATCACCTAACTAATTATTGAAAAAATAGAAAACCCCATACTCAAAGAGAAAAATACTCTAGAAGAGTCACAATGTAACAATAAAGGCTTTGACTCCACCAGAGTTAAAGCCATCTCCTCCACCTCTCTCTCTCTGAATTTTGAAACTAAATTATCTTTGGAATCTGCTAGGATGAATGTTGATGCTATCAATGAGTATGAATATTATGCAACAGAAAAACTTTTTAAAAATTCAAATGGCATCATTTTTGTGCCACCTTCTCTTTGCACCAAGTTAATCTCACTTTTTCATGATTCCCCAGTTGCTGATCATCCTGGTCGTGACCGCACCATTTCATCTATTAAATGCTTTTATTGGTGGCCAGGCACAGCCAAAGACATTGCAGCTTACATAGACCACTGCCAGGTGTGCTCCCTTATGAAGGGATCGTCAAAGCCACTGGCAGGAAAACTCATGCCACTTCCTGTTCCTTCTCACCCATGGGAAGATATCTCTTTTGACTTTGTCACAGGACTACCCCCTTCTAACGGCTTCAATTCCATAGAGGTAGTTGTTGATTGTTTTTCTAAAGAAATCATTCTCTTTCCCTGCTTAAAAACTACCTCTTTCTCAGACTTAGCTGCCTTATTTAGAGATCACATATGGTGTCTCCATGGACTTCCTAACACTATTCTCTTAGACAGGGGACCTCAATTGGAGTTTACCAAGAAATTGTGCAAAGTTCTTGGAATCCAGCAGAAGCTCTCCATGGCATATCATCCTCAAATGGACGGCCAAATAGAAAGGGTCAACCAAGAAGCCATCATATATCTTCGTGCTTATGTCACTAAAAAGCAGGAGACCTGGGCCTTGTGGCTGAAAATGGTGCAATTTGCATACAACAACACCCTTATCACTGCCACAGGTACCACCCCTTTTTCTGTCATGCGAAATTACTCTCCATGCATGGGAATGGAGCCCACAATCTCCACTATGACTCCTGAGGGATTGTTCAGTAAAATTATTGGTTGCTCACATGAAGAGATTGCTTCCATGCTTCAGAAAACCCACAATTGGATGTCATATGCACAAATATCCAAGCGCTCTTCTGTTCCTGATTATTCTATTGGAGATCTAGTCTGACTCTCTACTGAACACCTTTCCCTTCTATATCCTGCATATAAACTCACGCAGAAATTTATTGGACCCTACCATATTTCTGCCATTCTCCCTAATGCTGTCACTCTCATCCTTCCTTTCTCAGTATCTATCCACCCTACTGTCAATATCTCTCATATAAAACCTTACAAAACCCCGCTGGACAGCCAATCTGTATTTAAACCAGATCCAATTACCATGACCGAGGAATGGAATGAAGAGTACAAAGTTGACTACATTGTCCAGTCATGGCTCCATTGAGGGAAATTGTTGAAAGCATACAGGTGGTAAGATAGAGGAATACCTGACACTCACCAAGGTTAGAGAGGATTGTTCAAGGAGATAGTTGTGGTAAGAACACAAGATGCTATTCGAACTCATATGGCTGAGTTCCAACTTATATACTACATAGACCATGTGACTATTTCCTAATAAGGTAAGCTACACTACAACTAGTAAGTAATAAGTAGCGTTGAGAGCTACTACATGGTGCTCAATCAACACTCTCCCTTGCTTAGCTGCCTATTTAAGGTGCATAAGCAAAGAGAGCACTCATTCAAGGTGCTATGGGTTGGTCATAGAAGACTAGCCTGAGTTGCGATCTGAACTGATCAAGTTTAACATGTCCAAGGTTTTTTGTGAACATGTCAGCAAGGTTATGTGCCCCTTCGACAAAGAACAGTTCTACTAAACCTTCATGGATGAACTCCCTAACACCATGCCATTTTATGTCTACATGTTTATTACACTTTTTGGTTATGGGGTTCGATCCCATGAATATAAAACCTTGGTTATCACCACAAATTGGTATTGGGTGTAACTTGTATCCTAGTTCTTCCATTAAGGAACGCAACCATACCACCTGTTTGCTACAATCAGAAAGTGCAGCATATTCAGCTTCTGTAGAAGAATAGGCAATGTGCTGTTGTTGGTGCGATTGCCAGCTGAAGATGCAATTAGCTAGTTTAATAAACCAGCCAGTCTGAGAGCGACGGGTGTTTAGATCGGATGCCCAATCAGAATCGGTGTATGCAATCATGCTGGCCTGAGAGGCTCCATCGAAAACAAGGGAATAATAGTGGGTACCAAGTAGGTACCAGCATATGTAGAGTGCCTTGTCAAGGTGCTCTGACAATGGTTTAGCAGCATGCCAAGATAGGGCGGTCACAGCATAAGCTATGTCCGGTCTGGTCCCTAGTGTGATGTACAATACGGATCTGATCACTTGTTGGAAGCAAGATCACAGTTCTGGGTTGACTAGGCCATTGTAGTCAAGAGGGTAATACCCCTGTGGAAGGGGAGTGGGACTGACTCTAGCATTCTGCATTCTGAATCATTCAAGGATTTTTTCTAGGTAAGTGCACTGATCAATCATGGTCTTGCTACCAGTCCGACGAATTCTCATGTGCAGGAACTCCTTTGCAGGGCCTAGGTCTCTATATTCCCACTTGTGCATGAATGCGGCTTTTACCTCTGCAACTATGGCTTTATCAGGACCACAGAACAGGGGATCATCAACATAGACGATGGCAACCACTACTTGGGTGCCTTTCTTCTGGTATAGGAAAATACCAGCATCAGACTTCAAA